>VBVR01001833.1:0-26896 GCA_011638315.1 Tetramorium parvispinum | reverse complement strand
TATATATATAAATTATATATTATTTTATTTATTTTTTAATGCTTTATTGTTAATATTTATAACTTAATTTTGCAATACAATTTTATAAATGCAAAAATATGAAAGATTTATATAATAAGGATACCAGAAGCTCAAGGATCTGAAACAGAAAATATTTTCTTCTGAAATAAAAATAGAAACTCTCGTGAATTTTTTTTTCAAATATTAATATCAGTTAGCAAATACAACAAATCATAACATTCATAGATCTTGGTGGCTAAATATCATCATTTTTAATTATTATGAATAATTAAAGAATAAGTGAATAATTAAAGAAATTAGATTTATGTGATAAATAATAGTTATCTGTAGTCATTGCTATTATGGGGATTTCAGAGATTTAACAAACCTTAAAAATTATTACTTAAATATAATACTTAAAAATAATACATTCTACATTAGTTATTGAACAATATTAATTATGTATGCTGCTATTAAATCTACAAAATCAGAAGTAGCAAATTGAAATATCATAGCATTCATAGATCTCGGTGATAATAGAAACATCATTTAATTTAAAACAAAACAAAAAATATATATACATAAGGTTTATATAGTAAAATATAAATACCTTTTCGTGTAATTCGATACTGCTTTACTCGAAAATTTCCAAGCGACTTAAATAATAAAATAATCACATTAGTTAAAATTGCTATTTTCTATTAAAATGTCAGGTTGATTTAAAAATAACGATCAGACCTGGTACATATGTAAATCATGGAATTCATAGATCTCGATGATTACCCATCATCATTCTGACATTTATATTATAAAGTAAAATTTCTCTTTAGTGCAAATAACGTAAGTAAAACAAAGAATTTTAAAAAGTTAGAATACTCATTTTGCAGAATTTGTTATACATATTTTACAATATTTTGGTTTAAAACATATTTAGTAATATATAAACTAATCTTTTTAGAGATACCTTCTCAGTAGGAAAAAAGTTTCTGTGATTGTAGTGCAACATTAGCAGATATGTACAAGCTAAAGTAAATAAAGAATTGACCGAAAAAAAATTTACGAATCAATTTTGTAACTAATATAATTTTATACTTACAAAAAATGTGAAAAACTTGATTAATAAGGACACCAGAAGATCAAGAATCTGAAACAGAAAATATTTTCTTCTGAAATGAAGACAGACACTCTTGTGAAATAATTATTTTTCCAAATATTAATCAGTTAGCAAATACAACAAATCATAGCATTCATAGATCTTGGTGGCTAAATATCATCATTTTTAATTTTTATGAGGTAAATAATTTAAAAAATTAGATTTATGTGATAAATAATGATTACCTGCAGTCATTGCCATAATGGGGATTTCAGAGATTTGGCAAACCTTAAAAATACATCTATATTAGTTATTGAACAATATTAATTATATATGCTATTAAATTTTAGAAAAGTGTCAGAAGTAGCAAATTGAAAAATCATAGCATTCATATCTCGGTGATAATAGAAACATCATTTATTTTAAAATAAAATATAAGGTTTATATAGTAAAATATAAATACAATACCTTTGTTTAATTTAAAGATACTTCACCCAAGGATTTGCAAGCGACCTAAATAATAAAATAATCATATTAGTTAAGATTGCTATTTTCTATTAAAATTTCAGGTTGATTTATAAATAACAATCAGACTTAGTATATATATAAATCATGGAATTCATAAATCTCGATTACCCATCATCATTCTGACATTTATATTATAAAGCAGAGTTTCTCTTCAATGCAAATAACGTAAAATGAAGAATTTTAAAAAATTAGGATGTATTAATTTTGCAAAATATGTTATATGTAACAATATTTTAGTTTGAAACATATTTAATAATATATATAAATTGATTGATGAAATTAACTTATAAAACTCGTTCATTATAAATTAACTGATCTTTTTTAGAGATGTCTTCTCAATAAGAAAAAGTTTTTGTGATTATAGCACAATACTAGTTGCAGTTACTACCTTACAAACTATATTATATTGCAGCATTAATACAGTATTAATAGCAAATATTCGATAAACTCTGAAAAACAACGCTTGCTGATGCAGCGTTTCTTGAAAAGAAATATTGTCTCGAATTTTTTATATATATATATATATTTTTAAACTTTATCGATCACGTTTGTAATATCATTTTATTACGATTACGTATCGCTTATTAGCTACAACATGACTTATGTTTATTTCTACCAATGTAGATTAACTTTAATCTCAATTTAATTTATTTTGTATCCTTTTCCAATTCTTAGAATTAGAAAAAGATAAAAAGTAAGTTAAACTGAGATTAAGGTTAATCTACGTTAGTAAAAATGGATATTAATCATTTTTTTGTTTGCAAAAAAGAAGGGATCTTAAGGTCTGTGAATAAAAAGCTAATTATACTTTTATTCCTATCAATTATTACACCAAAATTGCAAGTAAAAATGATGGTGCAAAACTTTTATGATTTAAAATATTCAAACTTATTTTCTGGAAAACTTTGTGTTTCGAGTTATCGTTGTAACAAATGAATGATATATAACTCTTGCATAAATAATAGGTTATATGCATGCCTCGATCATAAAAAACGATCTTTTGCAAATATTATTGTACTACAAAGACGTTTAACAATTCGGACTATACTACAATTATAAAATATGCATTCTAATGCAGCGGATTATTGAAAAAAAATCGGATAATAAAAACCAAAGTATATACCACGTGCACCAGCATGAAGAACCAACCCGGATGACCGCAAGCAACGAACAGAACCAAGAAAGAATTTCTCAACATGGCGAGAAGAAACGTCATCGACTATCTCACACGTAGAAGGGCAACACTGTTCGATCACGACGCCACAATCGTCATGATGTGAAATTAATTCTGAGCGCAAATTTTAAAGACATAATTACTATTTCAATAATAATACCGGATTTAACAGTTACCTCTTTCATGTCTAAAAGAAAAAGTTGAAATTAATTTGAAACAATGTCAAATTGCGACAAATCAGCAATACATTTGATCTCTCGCGATCTCGAGACCGGGAAACTTGAACGCGACGGAAACAGGGCGCCATATTGTCGACCACCAACGACCAATTAGTTTTTTCTCCACCCGTTACGTCAGAAACTGTGCCAACAACATGGCGCGTCGCTCCGATGCGGATCCCATCCTTTTCATGTAATCATCCGTGTGTTCCCCCTCCCCCTCTCAGCAGCGGCCTCACGCCTCTCACGCCCAATTGTTTCCCCAGTCGACGTCGCGGGCGAACTTTTGACGGTATCGCGAATCGTCGCAGAGGGGCCAGCTCCCCCTCGATGTATTATGTATGCATACATACGATGAATGCATGCGCGGTCGGCGCGTGAGGACAGAGATATCTGTCGGCGCTTTCTCCCTCTAGGCGGGCGCTTTTTCCGCATGGGAACGAGGGTGCCCGGGGAGAGGTGCGTGGAGAAGGAGGGCACGTCTCGTCGCATCATGCGCGAGTGATCCTCTCTGCTCTCAGCGTCGTTGGAGCAGCCCCGACCGCCCCCGCTCGGGAGACACCTATCCGTCGTCATGCACGGCCCGGACGGGCCGTGTCCGTGCTGCGCGCTTCGCCACGCGGCGGGGCGAGGACTATGAGCGCGTCGCCGCCGACCCGTCTGTGATCTGACGTCGTCGCCGAGTCATCGGCCGTCCCTGGAGTCCCGCGACAAGAATGACCTAGGCCAGCCCGCCCGCTCGCCGAAATCGGAGCAAGCGCGACCGTCTCTCCCGGTACGCGATGCGGAATCTACGTCGGATCTGCTGGCTCCTCTGGGTGGGTCTACCGATGCTCGCGGCCTACCCTGTACCCTCGTCGCTCTCCGCTGGTACGTCGCACTTTTGCAAATTCGTCTTTGCCGTTGTCGATTGTTTCTTATTTCATGTTGAATTCAATCACATATGTGCCCATACGTGCACTGTTCTATGGATAGGAAAGTATCAAATTTGTTTCCTTTGTCTCTCTTTCTTTAAAAATAAGGGAAATAAGCCAACGTGATGTTGATAGGTGACATTGAAAACATATACATATGGTTTTAATTGTTGTCGGAGTTGTCGAATAACTCTGTTCTCTCGTCGCAGATTCGCCGCACGCACGTGCGTCCTGGCAATGGGAACATTATTGGATGCGTTATGCGATCGCTTTGTCGAGCGTCACCGCCACCGCGTTAACTCTGGCCGGATGCCTTTGTTGCCAGAGGCACAGGAGACCGAAAGGATTTCAGGTAGTTTGGAGAGATTTTTATATACCCGCGTAGAACATAGAAAACAAGTGAGATTACTGTTTTAGAACTCTAACATGAGTTTCTGCATTTTTTTAATTATAGGACAAAGCAGAAAAATGCAATCAGGTAACATTGATGTTGCAGGTCCATTGTATGTCGCCATTTATCATTTAAGTTGTCAGAACAAGAATGTGAACAAAATTAATGTTTAGCTGAAAGCGGTACAGATTCTATCTATATTAGTCGTGATTGACACCTGTATATGAGAATAAATAATTTATTTTTATATGTAATCCATAAGTAAAGAACTGTATTTCTCTTACATAGATTGTGTTCGACGAGTTTTTATAGATAGAGTCTCGTACAATTAGTACATGTTACATATAATTATCTATTATTGTAGGGCTAGATCCTTATAATTTAGTGTAGATATATCTTTAATTTAAAAAAAATTAGAGAAGAATTGTAAAGAAATTTATATGTTTTTATATGTTATTATACGTAATTATAAATATTAGGCACGTCTTCTAAGCTTTCCCATTCCTTTTTAGACTCGTTCATAAATAGCATGCGTAGTATGTTAGCAATTAATCTTTATGTCTGTATCGCAATGTGCTCTGTAATCGTACAAAATTGCATAAAACGGCATTGTCATTGTTATAGGAATTCAAAGATGGGAGCAGTACAGGACAGGAAACTGCATTTGATCGGTCTGTCGAAAGACTGGAATTAGATGCCTCAAGAACGCTGGCCGCTTCCGAGAGAGTACAGTTTGAACCCTTACCGGTGGAATCTATCGTGTCTGGAAGTAGAAGTACACCGAAACACAAAGCAATACCTTTGTCGACGCCGCGCATCGAGGATCAAGATACGGATCACTCCATTCTGCAGGAGCCATGTAGCGAATGGTTTAACTCGAATGAGCTTTATGTCCCCAGAGAGAAGCTCAAGTATCTTAGAGAAATAGGTCATGGATGGTTTGGAAAAGTCGTTGAAGGTCGGGCGGATTTGGAACCGCCGAAAGGCATACCGAAATCAGGTGGCGTGGTGGTGAGAATTCTCACCGAAGAAGCCACCACCAGGGAAAAGGCCTGGTTCCTCGGCGAGGCCACGCCGTACTTGAAACTACGCCACCAGAATGTCTTGGCCCTACTCGGCTTCTGCCTGGAGACCGATCCCTATCTTTTATTGTTCGAATCGTGTCCGGCTGGCGATTTGAAAGGTTTCTTGCGATCGAACCGCGATAGCAAGTCGAGGGACGCGCTCGTCAAGGAAAACGTTCCGATACGAATCGCGGTGGAGATCGCGTCTGGTTTAAAACACATGCATAACCACGGTTTTGCGCACACGGATCTCTCCGCGAGAAACTGCTTGGTTGCGCCAGACTTATCGGCCAAGCTGGGTGATTACGGCACCGGTGTCGAGAAGTATCCCGAAGACTATTATATTGTGGGAGATCGAGCCTTACCCATCAGATGGTCCGCACCGGAAAGTCTGAACTGCACGGACACCACCATCGAAACGCAAGAAATCACGTTACAGGCAAATATGTGGAGTTACGCGGTTCTCCTCTGGGAGATCGCCAGCTGGGGAGAGAGACCTTACAACGATATGAACGACGAACAGGTCATTCAGATGATTCTATCTCTGAAGAGCCAATTTTTGCCGAACGGCACGCGACTACTGCAGAATTATCACGCCAGTTGCTCGCCAAATATATTTCAAACGATTCGCATGTGTTTGAACGTCAACGCGAAAGACAGACCTTCCTTGGACGACGTGAAGCATATTCTCCTAAATGAACATTCTGCGCATATGGATTTCGAGCAACGATGGGAGAATCTACGCACAAATACTTGCAAGCAGCATGTACGCAGCGCCAGCTTACAAGATCTACGTGGTAGCATCGATTCTGATTACTGGACTCACATCGTGGACGACGCACAAACGACAGACTCGCTGCAGTCTTCGTTTCGTCTCGGACCTGACGAGCAAGTGCGGAATATCCCCAAAATGAAGACTGCCACAATGTTCCAGGAGTCTGGCTCGGAAACTGAGGAGGAAAGCTGGAAAGGTCGAATCGAGCAGGGCGTTTACACTGAAAAAGTTAAACAAAAGTCCAAGTCTGTAACGGACCTCATGGTGCTTGTACATATCGATCCCGATTCCGATGCGGAGTGGTCAATGGGAGCGCAAACTTCGGAGAAGATCGTCAAGAAGAAGTTATCTGTGACCGGTAGCGACAGCGATCTCAGGCACACCGTGCCTACAGACGAATTTGATGAAGCGTTAAAGAAGTTGCGAGATCCCTTGCCGAGCAATGCTGCTAATAAAGTCCGATCTTTGGAGAATTTAGAGCGACCGAAGCTCTTAACTCTGACCATAGATCAGGGCCAGACGCCAATCCTACGTCTCTCCTTGGACAACTCAGGAAAGACTCCGGAAAATAATCCGGACGACGCACAATTTAATGCAAGTGCTGACAGTGCACAACGCGGCAGTGAAAAGCACGTGTTAAGACTCTTCGAAGGAGACCCGGATCTCCCCCTTCTTCGCTATGTACCTGACCAAATGTCCTCCGTTGAAGAAGTAGAAAAGAAGAAGGATCACGATGCGCCTCTCGATAATAAAGAGGACAGCGATGATATTCCTAATCGTTTTGCTTCGAATAATGCCGAGACCAATACGGTAGATGTTTTACTTTGGAATCACGCACTAGACTCCGCTTTAGAACACAAAGTACCAGGCTTCTCGGACGAAGCGGAATTCAACGAATACATGGATACATCGTCCGAGCGAAATAACGCTAACGCACCAGAACTGACCGTGACTGCCGTATCCTCGCCAGATACACCGCAGTTTTGTAATGCCTATTCAATTTATACCGCCGACGATAGCTTTTCTATGATAGAGAACGGGGAAATAGAACAAAAGCCATTGCCAAATGACGACGAGGAAGAAAGGAAGCAATTATCCACGCCGGACGACGAACAGAGCTCTGATTCTGGCTTTCGAGACAAGGAGTCTTGCGAGGAAGAGGAAGCAGTTTGTTCGACATCCGGCAACCCCCAGTCTTCGGTCAACAACAGCGCTGCAGTTTCCAGATCGTCATATTCCGAAGAAGAACCATTCCAAATTCTATTTGAGCTAGACACTATTCTTGATGCGGAATATTACACCACATCTGCTGGACCTGAAAGTATAACGGAAGGTGCGATTTCTACACCTGACGTCGAAAAAAATATATCACCTTCGAAACAGAACACTTTTGACTTAAATCATACTTCTATTGAAGTTGACGATCCCGATTTGACTCAAGTGAGCGATACGAAAGAGAGTCCGAATCGGGTGAAAATGAGGCATGATGAAAATGTGGCAGAGAACATCGAGATGGAAAAGAAAAACGGAACGCCTGAAAAAATGCAGGAAGCCAAAAGTGATGTCCAATCACACGACTCGGAAGCAGAGAATTGCGCCTTAGAATTGGACACCCTTAATGTTAGGCCAGATGAACAGTGCTCGCAGGGAGATTGTGAAAACGAGGACGAGGACAGTTCGACGGTGAGCTTACGTAGCGACAACTCGTACGTGTCGTTCAGTATGGAGGAAGAATTCGTGACGGCAATTCGTAACGAACTCAGGGAAAAGTTGCCTCAGGCTCAAATGCAGATCGTGGAATCCTTGGAAGCGCACGACGACGAGAATCCTTCAATTTCCGACGACACGTACGGCAAACAGTGGGACGATGAAGATGGCGAAGATTTAGCCGATCAAGTTAGCGGTGGTGTAGACATTTCAATCAGGTACGATTCTTTAAATGTAGATTATCTAAGTTAAATAATGATTTTTTTTCTATTATATTAATATAATATTAATTTTTTTTTCTTTTAGATACAACGTATATGGAACGCCGCTTAGTCCTATTCTAGAAGAGCGAGAAAGCACCGTCACCTCCGAGTCTTTAATGTCGAACTCCAGAGAAACATCCGTCGCTTCGAGGGAAACAGTGCCGTCCGAAGATGTGCTGTTGGTGGACACTCGTACGAATGAAATGATATTGTTGGAAGGTCGGTTACAGGACGAGGATCGAGATACGACAAATGGCGATCTGTCCGAAGAGGAGAATTTAGATTACATTTGTTCAATGGCACATCCGTTAGAGGATAAGTCGCGTATCGTGAAAATGAGCGGTGGCGCGCCGTTACCGAGTCCCGAGGAAGAATCCAAATGGCAGCAGTTGCCTTCGTCCTTCCCATTACCTCTACCGTTGCAAGATGACTTGATGTCGACGAGTTTTGTCACCGAGCGCGAATGCTGTAGTCAAGACGAAGACGAAGAGGAAGAAGAAGAGGATGAAGAAGAAGATGAAGAAGGAGAAGAAGAAGACGAGGATAACAGTTCTAGTTCCGGTGAATTTGTATGGAAGGTACGTCGTTTTAAAATAGCATGACATTAAATATTTTTTATTGTTTCTCTATTTTTTCAAATTTTAATTACAATTTACGCCCCGCAGAGATATAACGAGCCACATATCGAACAAATACGAATTAGAAGTACTGTGAATGACAAGGCGAATACAACGAGTGCCGAATTGGAAGAAGAATTAACCGTCGAGGACGAAGAGGAAGAAGAAGAATTCACCCCTTCGGCCTGGAACGCCGCTTTAGCACCGCATCGATCGGCACTGAGGTCTCCGGACAAAACGTTAAAATCAGGGGTAAGCAGATAAATATATCAGTATGCAAAACTATTCGCGTCCCTATATCGGTATTAATTGTCTTCTCCTCTTTCAATTGCCGCTAGGATGAGTTGGTAGGTGTGTCGATTACTTAAGTACAGAGAATGCATGTAATTTTAACATTCCTCTCCCGCGACTCTTTCCCTTGCAGAAATTTAAATTCGAGGTACTTAGCGCACGTACTTTTTTTATAAACGTACACACTAGACAAGTGCTAAATAGGTGTAACTCAAGCATATATATATTTCCCTACGAGAAATTGTCGGACTGACAATAGCGCCATTTGTTCAGGATCAGAAGAAGAGCGTGTGGTTCAAGAAGCAACGCTATCAGTGCGTATACGAATACCCGAAGGAAACATTGCCCGCGGAGAGTCAAACGGATACTATTGCCAACTCGGAACGGACGTCATATTCTGGTATAGTTCTTACAATCGATAAACACTTTGAATTTATTTAAAATATTTCCTAAACTAAACATCGGAAAGATAAATATCTGGATGTAACAAACGAATAAAAATGATGATTTATTTGATATTCTTTATGTTGTAGATTGGGAAGAAATGATGAATGAACCACGATTAGATCTATATCCTTTAGATTATGATGATGCCAATCATGCCGGTATGTGTAACTTTACCAAGACAGCACTTACACAATATACCGCATATTTTTTCGAAGCCTATATAATGTATGGCATTTGTTTTTGTTACAGGAAACGAAGAATTTTTTGTGTCTAGCTCAAATCGACCCTTTCAATTCCAAACTGGCGAAAGTAAGTACGTCAGCCAATTTTTTCCCGGTGCAAACGCGGCTTCGTTGTCCAACGATCGGGACGAAACGGACAGTTGTCGACAAGAGCTGCACCAAAACAATATTGATTTCGCGCATGAATATGACCAATGTCAGCAGCAACAGTTAGGCGAGTTAAGACACACTAGAGATCGTTTGAAATTAAACTTGGTATCGTCGAATGGTACGCCGTCCGCCCCGTTCGTTCCTGCGAGACAATCACACGCGGACGATGAGCAATTAGACATTAAAGAGAATCACGAGTCGGAACTCGTAGAGAAAGTCATCACGCAGGACCAATGTATCGTATCGAGTCCAATGAATGACGATAACGCATTGCCAAAGGTGCCTCACGAAGATGTTCAGGTCGGTCCATCTTCTACAAGAATTTCTCAGTGTGATAGTCAGGAGACGCTGGACCCCACCAAGAAGTGCAGTGTTTTAGCTCGTGATTAAAATGAGACTAAAGTCTGTAATGAAATTTTAGAACGAAAACAGTTTAGTCCAAGTCCGTCCGAAGCAATCTCGTCGTGAAAAAAATTGCGGTGATTCTCTTTGTTAACGCACGCGATCCGATTATCACCGATGAGATTATTACGACACGAATCTCGAACAAATGTATATAAGAAAGATGTAGCGGATATTATACTCGAAGCTATACAAATTGATCGGTTGTCTAAACGGATCTTGTTAGCGGAGTTGTTATGACTGTTCTGTAGCGAATACGGAAAAACCTGTCAATATATAGATAGTCGCGCGGCTTTATATTATTAATAAAGCTTTCTATCCGCATGACGGTTTAGTCATGATGGAACAAAATGAATGACTATGGAAGGACTGTGTAAAAAATGGACATATGAGTATTAATTCTAGACAATCGATTTGTAGAAGCTACATCGAATCATGATGAACAATTCGTTGCGCGTTGTAAATAATTATTGTTTATAGTGTAATTGTTAAACGAGCAGTAGTGCCTATGTAGAACGACACGATTATTTTTGTGACTCTTCTATAAGGAACTATATAATCACGTCTTTCACACGTCATCCCTTCGTTTTATCTTGCCAACACTCATTTTGTCACGATTTCTTGATATTAATTAAACATTATTAACAAAACTGCTCTCTACACTATCGAAGTATTGTATAGCAAAGTATACGGGATTGCCATCCCACTTATAATGATACACGGCGAGGGAGAAACATGAAAATACTTGCACGACTAATTTTCTATATGATATATACACGATGTATTGATAGACTTTTACTTTTATTAGATCTGTGATGAGAAGAATAGTGCGTATATCGATATGTTTTATATTGGATTTAAGAAACGAGACGAGAGAGCTTTTGCTTTATCGAATATGAGTTAGAAATTCGCGTATGTCGTATTAAAACGAAAATTTTTCGAATCGGTTTGTTTTATTCGAATGCGTGATATAGAAAGCGATCATGTTACAGAAACATTTGCCTTTTCTATGATAACGGTAATATCATATGTTTATTTTTATGCTAACCAACATTTTTATGCATCTACAGTTGCATTTGCTTACGACATCATATGAAAATGTGCAATACAAACAAAGTAACCGTAATAAGTTCAGTATGGCATATTGTAAAAGATACTTCTAAATCTAAAATACTCGCGGAAGCACGATAAACATGATCGCTAAAATGCTGTTTTAGAAAAAATTTTTACAAGTATTTGTTTGCGACAATGTATCTCGTTGTATAATTACTCGTCCTGGACACGAAGAGACTGTTGTAACTAGAACGAATCAATGAAACACTATCGAAATACAAATATAGTTTAGCGTCGTATGATGAAAACCGTGGGGGAATTTGTGCCACTATCGTTTCATGAGTGCACTCGATATTAAAAGGATATACAAACAAATCGCTGATGTCGTAGCACCGTGAGTGCTGTTACGTCTCTCGCTATTACCACATCTATTACTACTGATACTGCTTTGTGCTCACTAAGACATAAGCTACAATAGAGAACAATTAATATATTGTTATACAGAAAATACAGTTTATTGTATCAGACCCTCTTTGAATATCTTAATTTTTTATATACAATAGGCGTTTTATTCTTCAAATATATCTAATAATACTAAAATCTTGGTCTCTAGATCTCCTAGATAAATCTATACATTTATACATAGCTTTGTTTATACTGGCATATATTGTAATATCTTTATCATTTACTTAAAGCTCAAAGAATTTGAGTGCGAGTCATTTTTTTTAATTTGATGAAGATTCCACCAGATATTTTATAAATTACGTTGATGATTACGCCACAAGATAATTAATCCATCGTGATCTGCAGATGCAAGTAGAGATTCATCGTAATTAAAGGACAAAGCTAATGCAGGTGTCGCATGACCGTGCAGTCGATTAATTCTGGCGGCCTTTCCCTCTCTCGCAGAATCCAATAAATGAACGGCACCATCTTCCGATCCCGTAGCTATTAAGCACGCGCCCATTTGCGGACAGAAAGTTGATCTCAAGGGATAAAGCCTACATAAAAAGATAACCGCAAACATACATATCGTAAGAGAAAGTATTAAAGTGAGAAAACGCAAAGCGTGTTTTACATGATCAAGTTAATACCTGTGCTTGATGGGATACTTTCTCCAGAAATACAAAGAACCGTGATTGTCTGCGACGCGATATAACAGCACGGCGTTGCAGGCGCTGCTCACCAACAGCGCAGCCCAAGGAGCATCCTTGGACAGCCAGGAGCGCCAGGAGAGACTGGTCACCATCCCGCCGGTCTCCTGTACTCTCTGCAACTTCGTCAACCGTCCTATACCAGGTTCCAGTCGGAAAGCCACTATAACGCCTCTGTCATTGCCCGCCCAGATTACTGAGCCACCGCTGCCCTCGCACGCCAGGGAAAAAATCTAAAAATGTTACACGGCTATTTGGCCGAGCTTGCTTTTTGAATATCGCCCTTTCTCCTCGAGATAAAGACTGACCTTTCCGCCGATTTTGCAGGAGCCGCCGCGCGTATATATACCGGTAGAGACGTTCAAGATCTGGATCAAACCTTGAGAATTACCGGCTACTATCAAATTATTATTGGCAGGTATGAAATTGCAGCACAGGACCTCCGCTCGCTGTTGATCGTCCACCACTCGCAAGCAAGCCGGCTCTACGTCCGCGCACACTCTCCACAGCCTTATCGTCGCGTCCAGAGAGGAAGAGACGATCAGATCGTTGCTGATGCTCCAATCGAGCGCGGTCACGCCGTTGCGATGACCCTCCAGGAGAGCGATCACCTTCGGAGGCGTGCCGACGACCTCGCATATGGACAATGTGCCGTCCAGCGACGCGCAGCACAACTTGGATCTATCATTGTTGGCAAACTTGAGCATCGTCACGGCCGCCTTGTGCTGATCGAAGACATGATGGACCCCGGCGAACGCGAAGTTCTCCGCTGTCGACCTTCGTTTCACGTGCTGATGCCGCGCCCTGTTCTCCGACGATTCCTCGCTTATCGTGTGACTGCCCACGCTGTTCTGCTCCAGCCTCTCTCCGTAACGCCGCCGCAACAGTTCCGACCGCAGCTTCAAGTATCGCGCGCCAATCTCCGGGTCTGTGGAGAACTTCTCCCGAAGCAACTGATTCCTTCGGCGAATGTACAGCATACCTGAAGCACGAGAACTCAAAGATAATCAGGATTGAAGTGATGCAAGTGGAACGTTAATTAACATTAAAAGTATCGGACGGACATTTCTAATTTTTAGATTAATATCCTATTTCGTGTGTAAAAATAGAATTCTGAAATTTTATAACTTCAGAATAAATAAAATGATTGCTAAATGGACATTAACCCAATCGACAGAGAGCATCAGTAACATTCCATCTATGTTATAATTTCGCACTCAACATTTAAATGTAATATAACACATATTGTTATATTATATTTATATTGTTGAGTGCGAAATTATAGCACAGATGTAATGTAACTGATGCTGTGTCGACTGGGAATTTAAAAGATAAAAACGGTCAGGAGTAACTGGTCCTTATAGTGTTAAACTTACCCAGACTGGGGAGCTTGTTAGCCCGCAGAGTGTTGTACTTGGCGTCGAGCGCGAAAACCTGTTGATGCCACGTAGTGGCCATCTTCCGCGACGCGCCGGCTCCGACTTGTACCTCTGTCATCGACGTGCACGTAACGTTACGCGATATCTCACAGAAGCATTCCAAGAGACACGAGGTTCTTTTCTATCGACTGCACGATAAACGCGTATCTTCACACAAGTATCACAGTAGATAAAGTGTAACGAGAAAATTGTTGGGAAGATATTCGTTTTCGTTATTCAAGATTAAATTTTAAATTCGACAAATCGACCTTATTCGATAAACACACTCATCGCCTACATTCTGTGAGGTGTAATCTCTTCGAACAACAGCGAAATCTCGTTTCCACGCCAAACTTTTTCCTACAATTGTTTTAACGGCCATCGTTAAAAATGTCTGATTTTCTCCGGAAGAATACTATTTATTGCAATACTCGGCTGATTACTCCATCCCGTTGACAATTGCTCCTACTTTTTGTAGGTTATGTCGCACTCCGACTCGACTCTCGGCCGATTTCAGACTCGTCGCACTTCAGATTAATGCGCGCGATGAGTCGATCCATCGATTCCAGCAAACGTCGCGAATTTTCAAATAAATATTAGTATTTTATCAGGTAAATTTTCATAATTTATAAAGGAATCTTGAAGTAATCGGGATGTTACTTGAAAGAAATCAGGGGAACGGCATTAAGTGCGCCTGGGATGATAATACAAGCACTTGCACCACAGATATGTAAATCGCCAGACTTCTTTAATACATTTATTCTTATATATCCATATTTATACACAGTAGTAGCTATTATTATTATTATGAATCATATAATAGCAATAATTGAGTAATGCATATATCGTGCATTCCCCCCTCGCTCGGTTAATATTTGACAAAAATACAAAAATTATTAATGTATAATTATACGAGAACAAACGCTTAACTTCGAATCTTATCTCTCCTCCTCCTCGTGCTCTCTTTTTTTTTTTTCTTTGCAGTAACCGTTCCTCCCCGTTAATGTTTTTGCATCTTTTCCCATTTTACTTTCCATTATACATTACACTTAGTATACTTCTTTTGTCCTAAATTGATTCGAGTATACACGATGAAGTCTGAATCGACTATAAAACATACACTAAGACAGAAACGAAAAATTACTTGATTCTCCCGGTCGTTCATCAATCGCTCCTTCGTTGATGCCGGCTGCGTGTACATTCGAACGCGTATCTTTTTTTTTCTTTTACTTGTAATAAGTGGCTATTAAGTAGTCCACGTTCGCTGGACCACGGCGAAGACAATGTAGCCCGATTCTCTCTTTTTCTTCTTCCTCTCGAGAGTTCATTTGAATACAGATTTACACTTTTTTTCTCCGAAAAAAAGGAAGCTAATCTACATTTGGTCTTCCGATCTTCTCAAAACGCATCCTACTTATACCGCAATTTTTTTATGTATATATATATATTTATATATATACGAGTTTATGGTATTTATATATTTATATATATGCAGTCGCTAACAAGAGTTTACTTACAACTATTTACTTTTCGCCTTTATTATTAGCGGTAAAGCTTTGTTGACCGTCGGACTCATCGGCCCGTTATGTGTTTCGTGCTAGAAGAAACATTATTCCTCACGTTTATTTTTTTTTTTATCGTACACGCAAGTCGTAACAATTCTCACAGCACCTTCGTGAAAAACGCGCTTCACATACATTTACTTCCTTCGTTCCGTTCGACGTATTTTTTTACTTCTTTTAGCTCTGTTCTTTTTTCTCTCTCTCTCTCTCTCTCTCGCTCGTTCTCTTTCTCTCACCGGAGGAATATCTGCGATCATTCATTATTCACAATGCAAAAATGTAAAGTATATCCTCAAAATATGTGTTCCACTGTTGGTCAATATATGTGTGTATTATTTCGTTCCGATTAATATGTATATAGCTATACAATTTGCACACACCTCTAATCAGCACGAATAATGCAATATTAACGAATGTGTACACCAGACGGAATCGATAATGTGGCTTTCTTTCTTCCTTTTTTTTTATTACAATCTCACAATGAAAAAGATACAAATATCGCTGTTAATTACTGCATATACGTCATTACTATATATGCTCATTCGTCTCGACAATCGGTCACAAGTCTCGTCTTCAATCTTTTAATCGTTTCACGATTTATTAATCAAACAGACTTTTAGCTCGTCCTTACCGCTATACTAGACAGCGAGGACCGTGTATGGATTGTTTGTTGCAATAGAAAACATCACGTGTCGTCTCTCTGCTCCGCACCGTGAGCGAGAGTAGAGTATGCGGATATTACTTTTACAAATCGTAAAAAAACTGCAACTTTTGATTTGATAACGTCGCTGACGCCACTTTTCCAAAAGCTTTGCGATGTAATAAAACTTGAGGGTTGCTAAGCCGATAGGAATCGATTCGTTTCTCGAAAGAAATTATTCATTTTTATTTTTGGTATACCTAGAAATGCACTAATATGCCAAATGATAATCAGTAACGTTTTCAGATGTACGTTGATATTTTCCAACGAATCTCTCAACAATAATCATATCATTCATCTGCTATAACATAATTTGGAAAACAAAGTTTTAAGTTTAAAAAAAATTAATATAAATGTTTTAAATCAAATTTTGCAACATTATTTTTTAATTAATTTTGATATAATAACCGAAGACAACTATAGAGAAATAAAAGTATCAGCTCTTTATTCAAAGATCCAAATAAATCATTTCCTTTTTGTAAATAACTCAAAAATGAGAATTTTTAAATTATATCATGGTTGTAGCAAACGAGCGATATATATATATATATATAAAATTTCAAATGTAATTTTTATCAATTAAATGACTGAAATAACATTTAATTGCCCATCTTAATTAATGACTGAAAAACAAAAAATATAACAAAATATTTTATACAAAAATTTACTAATTTAAAATGTGATATATTCTCGCAACTCGTAATTGAGAAGACTCTGATAGAATAAACCGTAAATCGCAATTATTGTCAATCTTACAAAAAATAAAAGGTCTGTTATACTGCAAAGTTTGATCGAATGTGCGGATTTAGCGAGACAAAAGGTAAAGATAGGTACAAAAATAATAAAAGAGCAGAGCACTATTTTTACTACATATTTGTGGCATATTTGATTTTTTTTAGCTACACTTGAAAATAATGCGGGTTGCATATATAATCTTCTATTTTAACCGAAATTATATGCAACAATTTCAATATAATATAGATTAGACGTATGCGTATTAATAAGGAGTAATAAAAATCAATACTAATCACAAAGATGCGTAATTCGTTTAAATCAAATATATGTGAGTGCAACGATTGTACTTTATACAAGGTCGCTGTGTGATGAGCCATACCAAAATATAAAAACGCTACAAAACGCGATAATAAATTTATACAAGCATACGTTTTCTCGCGCACAACTTTATTTTACGGGAACAGCTCTACGCTATCTCACAAAAATGTGCTTTTATTATTTATTAAGCCAAGATGCTTTACATACACGAGAAAAAGAAAAGAGAACAATATAAAGACACATTATTATCGCCCTACAATTAAGTCAAATAATTCGAAATTGCACTGTAATATACAAGAGATCCGGTGCGAACCCGACGAATATTATTCTTCTAATTTCTTTTCCGGTGCATCATACGAGAAGGTTACGACACTGGCTCCGTCATATTATATACGACGTATACCAGTTGAACTTGTCATGAATTCTGTGACATGGTCGCGTCATAAAATTCACGAACGACACGGACGATAATCCGTCTCTCGCAATCCATCGCGTTACAAACGCTACAATTTCATTTGGCACGAGTGCAATTCACAGTTACGAGAAATATGCAAATTATTGTATATGTGTGTGTATATATATATATATATATATATGTATGTATATATATGATTTGCACATATACCACCCGCATAAAATATAAGGAATTATTTTATCGTGATATCGCGCTCTACGCCAGTCTCTTGGAGAAGTTTGCGAGTGTATTGAACTGAAGAAATAAATTATAGATCAAGTACAAGTGAATGTAGCATACAGCGTACACAGGAATCGATTGTTCATTTACCATTGGAAGGAAGCATTCCGGCCAGTAATTGCATATACCATTCAATTTTCAAAAGTATTTACTCTTTCCATTCCGTATTGACTCGTATTAATCCCGAAAAAAAGTGAAGTTTCTCGTCTATCATTTTTATACGTTATTTTGAACTATTGACAACGTCAAAGTCTCTATGTCACACCATCTCCGCTTCACAACGGAGGACGACTTGTTATTTTACTAGCAGGATGTTACATTACTTCGTCCTTCTTTCATGTCGCGTTCAAAAGTTTGTCTTTTGTTTTTTCCCCCTTTATTTTAGTTGCTACCGGTCCAATAGCTAGGACTATATCCAGGCTTCGCTTGAGCTTTGTTCTGCGAACTTGTGTTGGACCTTTGGTTTCCGCTGTTGCCGCCGTCTTGATGAAGCGGCTGGTGCAGCTGATGTGGTATAGTCGGGATGAATAAGTGCGGGGTGCCATAACCACCGGGCAAGCCCGCGTTTTGACTGCCCGTAAGACCAAATGGTGGTGGCGTGGCTGAGTGGAAGGTCTGTTTTTCGTACGACTAAAAGGACACACGGGAGGGTTGAGCGTGTCAACATACGTACGTATAAGATAAGGGATTTCTAGCTACGGTTACTTTCGAACAGTGTTACTCACGTTCACTTTGCCAAGAGCAACATGACTCTTGGCGTACATCGTGGCGCTGATATCTGTTGCAGAAGAGCCAGCAGTGTTGGTGCTCCCCGTGGAAGTTCCAGTTTTACCGGTTTGAGTTCCGGTGTAACTGCTACCGGCACCCTTGTATTCTCCAGATGGGCCAGCGGAAGCCAGGGCATCGTAGCTTGCACCGGCACCGTAACCAGAACCGTAGCTACCTGGCTTGGCACTGTACGCACCGCTGTTCGTCCCGGCATTGCCGGCTGTTGCTATTTGCTATAATAAAAATTGACCTTAACAACCACCCGACCATCACGGGAAAAATAAAAAAAAATAGCAAAGTACTCGTTCAAAATTTACCGGATAAATGGCAGGAGTTCCATACTGAAAACCTCCCGGCATAATTCCGCTGCCATAAGTAAATGCATAAGCGTATCCCGGAGGAAGAGTAGGATTCATCATCGGTTGCTGATGCTGCGTGGCGGTCTGCAAATCCCATATGAATTCAAGTTTTTAGTATCGCCTCTAGTATTTTTTCTTTCTTTTTTTTTTTAAACGACTTCTGGCCGATAAAACTCACCTGCTGCGACATAGTGGAAGGAACTGGTGACGCGTTGCTGTCGTTTCTGGCGAACCTGGCGTCATTAATACTGGTATAGGCTCCCTGGACTCCTTGGACACCCTGTACGCCCTGCACGCCGGATAGGGCATCGCCTCTGCCACTACCGAGACTCGTAGCAGGACCGGTCGTCTGATAGCCAAGAGCCGCGTCATAGTAACCAGTAGTTGGCTGCACGTTAGTCAGGAAGGCCAAACACAAAACTACATGCATACACTGTGTACTCCAAATACAAGAGAAGGCTAACTAACGTCTAATCTCTACGCGTACCGAGCTGGGACAAATAACATGCGGTTGCTTGGGTCTATTGCTATGTGTAGAAAGTAAGTAATCAAGGTATTGTCATCCGACCGGAAACCATTACTCACGATAGATCGAGCTACTAATCACGCGTTCAATACATACATACGAATACATTCGCTTCCCTCGCTATCGGCACGTTTCCCACGTTTACATAATAATATCCAAATAAAATATCCGCGTAAAACAAGCTAGAGAGTATAGTACAACCTCCATCAACCATTTAGATATATTACCACAAGGAAATATAATGCATTTTTCATATAATCTCAGATACATGACATTCGTACACAATTAAGTCAAGACAAAGAAAGAAGAGAAGTAAGCCAAGATAGATCGGAGACCGAAACAATCTCATAGTTGAAGTATATCAAACAAGGAATTTTTTTCCCAACTTTTTACCATCAAGTAAGACATTTTTGCAAGGAGTACTGTCGAAAAGCCGATCTGTCTTTACTAATGTAACTGTTTTATAATGAAACGTCTTACTACAGAAATAAGAAAAGAGAAATAAGAACGAGTTTACGGTGTTGACGTGAAGGCATCCATAGGAGTTTGAAACATTTCGAAAAGAATGTTGGAATTACGAGCAGCTACCAAGCAATAAAGAAATTACCTCAGGAATTTTTGTACCAGATAATAATAACATAAAATAGAGTAAGCGTGCTTCGAAACAGTATACACATCGTAATAATTTTTTATGTATGTTTGATTCATATTTTATACGTTCAATTAACATGATAAATTATTCTGTTTCAATGTACGTTGTCTCGAAGAAGCGTATACTCAGAGAGTGATGCATTTATATTTGAATAAATAGAGAAACGAATGAATTGATCGAGATGGAAAAGTAACTGACCATATGTGGTATTCTTTGCTGTACAAGCTGTATGTCTTCGTAGCTGTACACGGGTTGCTGGAAAGTTGCATATGGTACACCTGCCTGGCCCATAATATATTGATGACTGAGCATCGGCGTCATGCTTCCGGCCGCGCCGCCGCCCGTCATGTTGCCAGTACCACTGCTACCCGTTACTACTCCGCTTGACGTGCTTTTTGGAACAGCTGAAAAAAAAATACATCTTTTCATTAAAACTGATTATTCCGTTTGAGGCGCTAGATTGTTAACTGAAGTAAAAAAGCTAGATTATTTCATATATAGGAATTTTATACGGAAAAATACTCTCAAAGTCCTTGTGATAAAAACAACGCGTAACAGATCAAAAAGTAAAAACAAATTCTAACAGTTAATAAATGTTTTGTTCGTTGAAAAACAAAAATAATAAATTGTTAAATTTTAACAGCACTTTCTGAATATCTACTAACCGTTGGAATTCGTCACTTTGGTCTGTGAGCTATTGACAGACGTCGAGGTGAGACCCAACGTTGGTGCACTGGTCGTCGCGAGAGAGCTGTTCGATGTTGTTGCGCTGCTATCGTACTGGGAATCCTTCGTCGCAGTGCTATTCAATTTGTGATTGTGTGACGCTGCCTGTGGTTGACTGGCGTAACTGCCGTACGGATTCGCGTAAACCTATCAACATTTTACGTAAATTTGTGTTATCAAATGATGAAAGTTATGCTAAAAGAGACAGCAAGAATTTACACTAACAGATTGTGCAGCACTCTGGTAACCGGAACTCTGCGTTATTGGAGATGTGAACGTCGTGACAGAAGACTGATACTGAGGCTGGTAAGCTTGATACCCTGCATTGCTGTTTGATACCGTGTTAGTAGCTTGCGCTGGATATTGCGATGTTGTAGCCGATACGTATGCGCTTGCGGGCGGATAAACCTACCAAACAAAAATTGTTTTAATTTTTGTAGAAATTATTGATATCTCTGGGATAGTTGTTGATACTATTGATTCGGATCAAACAGTTATACCTGACTGCTAGTGGTAGGTTGGTTGTAACCGGAAGTCGCGGACGCCGATACGGAAGGAGACGGTTGACTGAAGTTCGACGTGTTGGATTGTGGAAATGACGTCGACGAGTTGTAGCTCGCCTGTGAAACCGTCGCCGTCGCGGAATAACTACTCGCGTTAGCACCCGACGCATTTTGGAAGCTAGATTGGGACTGGTTATTAGTCGAGTACGCATTGTAGGTGCTCGGCGTACCACTCGACGGCTGGAACGATGATTTTTGTGACGGCTGATAGGTCGTCGCACCACCATACGTTGGCGCATTTCCAGGTGAGACTTGCGACGTGAAATCTTGCTTAGTTATATCCAAGCTTTGGCCACTACTGCTTCCACGAGCGAAACTTTGTGAACTAATCGTATGCTCATTGGACGCTGGCAGAGTATCGGTACTCTGTAACTAAAAATATCATATTTATAATTTAATATATCGAAAAACATATTACTATACATATAATTACATAATGTTTGACAGAAGGGAAATTTACCATCTGTGAGCTGGCGTTGAAGGGTGTGGTGGAAGTCTGCGTCGTTTCGATGTCGAGTGAATTACTCGTATTGGCAGTATTCGCAGTATTCGCACCGGAAGTCATATCTACACCAGCGATTGCGTTACTTGTGGCGTTATACTTTTCGTTCGCCGAACCATCGAGGGAGCTCGAATCACTACCGAATTCCAGCGCACCAAATTGCACATCGAGGAAGCCAATTCCGCTGTTTACCGCGTCACCAGGCATTTCCACAGCACTCGACGGTATTTTTGACGGTGGAGGTACTCTTGGACGTTGTTTCGTTTGCCTCTGAGGCTGTAAAACGTGACCCATTTAAGATTTTTGGTAATTTAACGCGAAAAGATTAATTTTACGATATATTTTTAATAATTCATTAAAATGTAGCAATATTGTAATACCTGATTGGACATAGATGACGAAAACGATGTTTGCGCAGCTTTTAAGTTCTCGCTCGTCTGTTGAGTAAGTTGCGTCAGATATTGAGTTTGCGCCGCTGTTAATACTCCGCTAATAGCACTAGGTTGTTGTGACAATTGCATCGTCGGCAAGCCCAATACTTGCTGCTGTTGTTGCTGTTGGGCTTGCTGTTGCTGAGGCTGTATTAAACTCTGCTGCTGCATCGTAGACATGTCCGACAGTTTTGGTAGTTCCTATAAATCATAGAAAAAAAGATCGTTTATAATATAGAAAAGAATATATATATAGAAGTATTAATTGTTAAAAATTTACCTCCTGCTGAAGCAACGACAGATTAACACCCTGACCCGACTGCGTGGCTGATATTTCCTGAGATTTTTGTTCTTCTAGAGCAGGCGGAGGTTCAAGGATATTCGTGCTCGGGGTGAAAACTTTAGTGTCTGCTAAAGATCCGGTGTATTCCTCGTTATCCCAGTCTTCTGTAGAGTCCAAATTATTCCAAGCATCTATATACAGTTTATCAAGTCATGTAATATGTTTGATATATTATATTTGACACACATATACACATACATTCGTGTATGTATATATAATATTTATACATATAATATAATCAATCATAACAATTTTATGTACGTGTTTAAAGTGCAAATCAATTTGTTGGACAAATAATTTGACAATGTAATTATGGTTCAGTGGAAGCACTTCGACTCGAATAGAGATAAAAATTTACCCATTTTTGGTTCTTGAATACTTTGTTGCTGTTCCTCGGTACCTGTCCAGGTTTCAATGGGCCGATTAAAACCATGAGCAGAGGAGGTAGACGATGGATCGTTACGGTTTGCGAACGTCCTTGGACCAAGGCCTCGTCCACCGCTACGACATCCGCGACCTGATCTTCCAGATCCACCTCGGCCTCTTCTGCTATAGCTGCCGTCGCGCATACCGTCTTCCATGTTCCTTTCGTTCTCCTTGTTTTCTCGTCCGCGCCCTACGCAAGCAATTTTACACAAAATTTACAATTCATAAAATAGGAATCTTTGTAGCATTTTTTTACAATTTTGCTTTAAATTGTAAAAAAAAATGAGAAGAAAAAGGATCATCTTATGTTATAGACATCCGTTTTTTTTCTATGTGGCTCAACTAATAATAAAATTGAAGAATTAGATAAAGAATAGATTATACTAACATCCACGGTTATCATGATTAGCGCGGCCACGCATACGCGGAGGACCGCTACCACGTTGGTTGCGTCGTTCCTCCCACTCGCCATTGTCGTCCTGGCCACCCGATTGGTCGGTAGCCTGCTTGGAACCGCTGGGCTGACGAGGCTTCTTCTTTTTGACTTCCCATTCTGTTTTCACTCCCTCCAGAAGATCGTTGACAGCCCGATCTAGATCTCCGTCACTGTCGTGCAGGGCCATGATTACCTCATCCTCCGAACGCCGGGTCATATCCATGACCTGTTTAATGCGTTCCTTCAGGATAGGGTCCTCACCTCCCGCCATTCTGGTATCGATGATTTGCGCGTTGCGCATTTGATTTGTATTTTGCTATATAACAATCATTATTTATTGTATTATTTATTGTATTATTTATTGTATTATTTATTGTATTATTTATTTATTATTAATGTATTTATTACAAATGGTTTTCTTTAGAATTGGATATGATTCTTTAGAATGTTTGCAAATGTTTATGATGCATTTTATCTATCTTTTTTATTATCTATGTTTAGTATTTCCATCCATAAATAAAATATTTTGTGGCAGTGATTTTTTATGTTAAAAATATGTATTTATTTATGAAGACCAATGTTTTATAGATTTACATAATAATGTAACAAAATGGCGCGATTCTGTGTAGGAGCAAATGATTGATTCTAGTTATGTTTTGAATGAAAAAATGTATTATTGTAGTATTATTGAAATTATAACCCATTTTACAAAGATTGATTGTAATTAAAAGTTTTAAGTGAAATATATATTACTGTAATATGAAATTGTAATTTATTTCAAGAGCAATAAGCTAATAAGTACATTACAATATATTGATAAAGAAATTTTTTACCTGAGCCTTGTCATGTTTGGTCGAATCTGATGATTTGGTTTGATGATGATCTGATTTGCCGTGTTGCTGTGATTTATTTTTATTGGTGCCTCTTGCACCAGAGGACACCAAGGATTTGTTGCTTGAACTCATTGCCAACTAAAATCCCACGCACCTAAGCACTCACCGTATCACACTATGTACACTCCCTATTTACAGTCTGAAACAGAAGGCATTCGCTATTTACATATTTACATGAATAACATCAACTGTTTAATTATAGCAATACAAATTGTGTACAATCATTTCAGAAGCGTTTTTAATAAGGAGACAAAGACGAGTATGTTAAAATTTGAATGTACATTGAGCGTCTTTCCGCGTAAAACAATTATCTTAATTATTAATTCTTGAGGACAAACGGTGCTAAAAATCGAATTATATTCGCAAACGTTTGCCTTCGGAAATCTCTTTTTCCACCGACATCAGCCACTTCCGTTATGTTCTTCACAGTTATTCTGTGACTTGGTTTACTTGTCCTCTACACGTGCTACACGCAACTCCCGTACATAAAATCTGTATATACACAAAAGTTAGTTTCCCTTTAAGCTTGCGGATCAATCCGATAAAGATTCAAAACGAAAATATCTTTATCAATGACGTACTCGGAGATAAACAAAAAGCTCATTATTTACAATCTGAATTCGCTTTAAACTAAAATTAAAACGTGCAATACCGCGACAGAGATCTCGCCACTTTCGAAGCAACAACTAGACGTAAAAGTTCTCGCAGCAGGGCTAAATTACGCTCGTGAAATACGTGCAGGAGCGCGCGCAGACGGTCAGGTTAGAAGCGTCCGATAACGATAAATGGAAGAATCGAGATCCGCCCCGAGGAAACGTGACAAAGGTTCGAAGGAATGCTAACGCTTATCGCGCCGACGATTCAAGGCGACGCGGAGCGGAGCCGCGTCGCGCCGCCGACGCAAACGTCCTGGCGGGGACGCCTCCGCGTGGCTTGGCCGACGCATCGGAATGCCGCGACCGCGTCAGGACGCCCGGACGGCGGGAAACGCACCACGCAATAAAATCTCTCTCTCTCGAAGGTGGGATCCTCGTTCCGTCGTGCAGCTGAAATTCCGCGGGGGACGAAGGGGGAAGAAGAAAAAAAGGAAAGAAAGAAAAAAAAAAGGAGAAAAACGCACCCGCCGAGCGCGTCGTCGACCGCTCGCACGCTGCAAAAGCCGTCCGTGCGTAGAAGCGGAATGTGGTGATGGCGGGAGAGAGAAAGAAAGAGAGAGAGAGGGGGAGGAGGGGGCGAGAAGGAGAGCGAGAGAGAAAGAAAGACGCGGCACGAAGCGAGTGGAAGGCGGCTCGCGCTGAGAAACGTCCGAGGGCTCATACACACACGCGGGCGAGGTGGACACTCCTCGAACGGGCCATGTGCACGTCGGACGCCATTTCCGCGATGCGCGGAGGATGGTGTGTCACCGCCGCAGCAACGGCGACGGCGGCGGCGGTGCATCAATGGAACCCGAACGGGCCTCGGAATGGCCGAGAGAGCGAGATAGGCGAGGCGAAGAATCTCTTGGCGTGGAACTCACGGTTGTTGTGGACGTGGCGCGGGCGCGACGGGGAGCGGAAGCGTGCGGGATTCACGTCACCACGGCGGGCACGGGGCCCGCGGCGCGCGAAATACCACGAGAAAAAACAACGGACCTCACTATCGTACCTGGGTTAGTGCGCTCAAAACGCAGCTCGGTCACGTGACCGCGGGGCCCCCCTTCCCTGATGCACCACCAGGGCACCCTGCTAGTGCCTAACAACGCAGCCAAGCACCGCTACCTCGCTCTTTATCGGTCGCTCTGATGTGTGCGTGGCCAACGTTTGTCAGGCCGGCAATCGAAGCGAACTGAACGCCCGCGGCCTCGGAGTGTCTCTCCGTTGGCTCACGTCCCGCGTGCGCACAGCCAATCAGAATGTTCGATGCGTGGGCTTTTTCCCCTGGAAATTGGAAATTCCCCCAATTGGAAATTCTTGTATCGTGATTCGTATTGAGTTAGCCGACACTCAGCATTTCCTTAAAAAATTTCCTTATAGAATCGTTTGTATTTCGTATGAAGGCGTTTGAATTGTAACTAATTAATCATTTTTACACTATTTAGTTAGCCGACATAAATAAATATTTAAAAAATTTTTTATGGAATCGTTTGTATTTCGTATGAAGAGTTTTGAAGTGTAATTAAAAAGATTTGTGAGTCATTCGATTAATTTTAATTAAATATTTTTAGATTATGAAGTTAGCCGAAAGCTGTCTAAAGCGGACTCCATTCAAGTGAGCATGCGCCGTGAATGCATGTAGCGATGTAAGCATGCGCCGTGACAGAAAGCGCGCAACATTTAAGTTGCAAACCTATGAGAAGTAGTGAGAATTGAATAATGCAAA
>VBVR01001832.1:0-26913 GCA_011638315.1 Tetramorium parvispinum | reverse complement strand
ATTTTATTTGAAGAGAAATTTTCCTCTGTCTGATATTAATCTCTATTAGAATTTTAATTTCTTAGGCCGGCCTGGGTTTCTTTAGCTTGAGTTTTAGGAAGCGGTGGTTCCACGACGCGAATGATAGGCTTTGCTTTAGATTTGGGAACTATCTGAGTTGATGTTCCGTCTTTCCTTTTTATCTGGTGCTTCACCGCCAAGGGCCTTGTAGGCCGTCGGGTAGGTATCTCCCCGATTATTGGTGTGGGAAGTTGCGTAACCACGATTGTCGTGGGTGGTTTATTCGGAGGAGTCCGTTCGTTTGGCTCGACACTGACAATCGGCTGGTGTGAGGCTTTGCTTTCCTCGTTCGTGAACAACCTGTCTGGCTCCTCTGTCCACCACTTGGACGGGTCGAATTCGTTGTGTTTGCGGAGGGCCTCCTCTAGCCAGCGAAGCTGGTGGCTCCTTCCAGCGGCCCTTCCTCGTTTAGGCATATTTTTGCCTGAGAAATGCGAGCAGGAGCACCAATCTTTCTGTTAACCGTTCTATGGGTAACTCTTCCAAAGGCCACCATTTTTCGATCTCTTGTAAAACCGTATCCACGTCCGATCATATTTGGGTTTTGCGGACCTCAACATGAAAACTCCTTTTAGAAATCTGGAGATGTTTTTGTTTGAACCTATATTATTCTGGTTGACCAACGAAATTGCTGACCTCGCTGAATTGAGTGATCCGTAAGCCGCCCCCTCTTAGAATTTCTTCGTTAGAAAATGGATGACTTCCGCATCCTTAGGTTGATATGGATCTAGTCCCTGTTCTCGGCAAAAGGACCACCATTGTTTGAGGGGTCCCCCATATTGCTTGTGAATTGTCGCTGTTAACGATGCCTCCGGTATGTTTAAAGCTTCTTCCGGCAATCCTTTCCTTGTAAATGATTCCCTGATAATCTGCCGACCAACAGGGAAAGCTTGCTCCAGTGGATGTTGTATGGTTCTGCAAGGGGACAAAAGTAATTTAGGAGACAGCTTGAGAATCAAAGGTTTTCCGGATAGTAATTTAAAAAATAGTGGAAACCATGGTTGACTTGACCAACAGGGAAACTACTATGCCCGTCACTCGATCTGTTATGTTCTTTTTTAAGACTCAAAATGAGAGCGAACGGCGGGAATGCCCAGAAGAGACCCCACGAACGCCAATCTATTGTGAAAGCATCGATGAACAATGCTTCCGGATCTCTCTCCCAAGCATAAAATTTCTCGCATTTTGTAGTGTATCTAGAGGCAAAAAGATCTATTGTTAGTTGTCCGAACCTTTCTATCGCTTCCTGAAAAGCATAATTTCCCATTCGGTGTCATGTCAATGTTTTTAAATCTCGACTCTCTATCCGCCTCCGTATTCTCTTCCGACTTTATGTAAGAAGCCGTCAACCAAATATTCCTCGCTTCGCACTATTGCCAGATCTCCTTTGTGATTCTGTGGAGATTCGGGTGTTGTACACCTTCCATTTTGTTAATATAAGCCATCGCTGTGATATTGTCCACCTGCAGGAGGATCTCGCAATTCTTAGCTCGTTTTAATAACCTCTTTAACGCGAAAAGAGCTGCTTTTAACTCTAAACAATCGATATGAATCGCCATTTCCTTTCTTCTACCGTCCAGAAGCCTTTTGTTCTATTGCCTTCGCAAAAAGCACCCCAACCTGTTGTGGATGCGTCCGAAAAGATTTCATATTTGTATGTCCCCTGTCTGATGAGATTCGAAGCCTTTGGAATGTTTTTCTTCCACCACATAATCTCTGTCCTAAGTCTCTCCGGGATGTGAATTTTTCTGTCGAAGTTATCATTATTCTTTAATAAGCCTAAATATTTGACGCGTTCGAATTCTTTCGTATAAAGGCGACCGTACTTTATTGCGGGACAGCACGCATTAATTAATCCTACATAGCTCGACCACTGTCTAAGAGAAATGAGTTCTCGAGTAAGTATTTCTAATAAGTTCCAGTACGTCTAATGTTTTCTGTTTTTTATGTTTCGTTTGACAATTCTAAAATCATTTTCCTCGTGTCATATATAATTCCTAGGAATTCTACTCGTTGATTGGGCTCTAATTTACTTTTCCTATAATTTATAATAAACCCTAATGACTCTAAGAATCTAACTAAAGCCTTAATGTTATTCGCGCATTCCTGTTTTGACGCTCCAATTATAAGCATGTCGTCTAAATAAATAACCAAGGAAAAACTTCTATTCCGTAGGTGACTTACCACCGGACTTAGGATCTTTGTGAATATATTAGAAGCTATCTTAAGATCGAAGGGAAGACATCGAAATTCAAAACATTGGCCTTGGAAAATAAATCTTAAAAATTTTGAAGAGGCCTCATCTACCGGTATCAAGAAATACGCGCTTTCGAGATCTAATTTCGCTAAGAAATCCCCCTTCGTTATTAACTTCGCCGCTGTTCGGCCATCTTCCAATTTAAAGTCTGTTTGGAAAATCATTCAAATTTTTCAGATTTAATATGAACCTAAATGACCCATCTGGTTTTGGACATAAAAAAATACAACGATATGAATTGCGAGTCCTCTCTACCGCAAGGTCTAATTCGACGAAACTCCGGAAACTTCAGGACTCCGAGTCAACGTTGGACCAGACGACGTGCAGAACCACGACGAAACAACTCGACGATAGTATCAGCCATCGCAGCAGCGGAACGAGACACTTTGCTGGATCAGCCGAAAAGCCGAGCGTCACCATGCGAACCGCGCTACTAATGTAAGTCGATCTAATTATTATATGCGACGTGAATGTTAGCGGATAAATACGCGAAAAACGAACCAAGCCCGAATAAGTCGTAGCTACTTAATGAATCGGCGCGACGCACGCTCGAAATAAGCGAGCGATCTCCCGTGCAGATCGCGACCGACGCGTTACAAAAAATTCTCGACAACGTAAATAAGGTCTTAGTGAAACGCGACTCAATAGATAGCACCAGTAATCTACCCGCTAGCGTAATAACCGAGGGCGAATTTTCTTTTTAACGATATAGAAACTAGTCTATTAACTATAAACGTACCCGGTCCACAACAGACGGATGAACGTACGCGACCTTATCCCATAAGCCGAACTCCTAGTAAAACGAATCTCAGGCGTGAATTTTCCCTGACATCGTACGATAGTAGCATCTTCGATCCAGAGGAAATATATCGGTATCAAAAAGACATGGCAAATAATAACTCTGATATCCCCGCAAGTATGACGGGCAGAGAAGAAAATGAAATTATGGATACGCAAAACCGCGGCGGCGGACGCCTGTGTGGCCGGACCCAGTAGAGTCCATAGGAGGCCAGGAGAAGCCTCACTATTATTAGAAGTCTTGCAAGAACTCCGAGAAATGAGAGTTCGAATGGATAATTACGAGGAACGCGAATTCAATCGCGAAAACCCAGTCAGAGTCTATCGCGAATCACGCAGTAACGCCATGGACATTACATACGGGCGTACACATGAAGACATACGTCATCAACGGGATTTGAGTTCATCTTCAAATGCTTCGTAATCAATGAAATAATTAGTATCTGAAGATAAACTCAAGAAAATCTTATATATGTATAAGATCAAACTATGAATACTGGCCAAAGAGTACTAGTGAAGAAATAGGTGTTTTAGTTTATGTAATTATTTTTATCCATGTAACTAATCCATTTTTATAGTTGGCGCACTATCTTGATATTACTATTTTACTAGGAAAAATTTGTAAAAGAATTTTTTTTTAGGCTTTTTCTGAGCACATATACTTGGCGCATTTTTGTACCTTTTTTTGAAAAGGCGATTTTGTTAGCAGTATACAAGACGCCAAGATGGGTGACAAAGATGTAAGGATGATATCTGTGCCAGGCGCGGAGCCCAGTACGTCGCGCAGGGGTGTCAGATGATTACGAGCCTAGTAAGCAGATCCGAGACCTACAAGGGGGAGGACTTCCTTTCGGCTACTACGGATGATGATGATGTGACAGCTCAACTCGCTGCAGCAGGTTAGCAATTCAAACACATTAATGGTGATTTCTCTTTTTTTTTGTTTTTTATTTTATTTCTTTTTTTATACATTCACTCTTTATCACTTTTATTTACGAATCATTATAGTTAATCTTCTCGCAAGATCACTAAATATCAAGTAATGGCTTCTGCATATAGGACGCGGTATTATTTCTTGTATTATTTCTTGATTCTTAATAATGAGTATGATCCAGTATTTTTCTATATATTTTCCAGATGTGAAATATATCTATAGAATTTTAAATTTTTGCTTACACATCTTTATTTTATATATATTGAAAATACACTTATGTTTTTAAGTTAAATAAAAATCAGCACGTATTTGCAAAAATATGAAAAAGTCTTGAGTCTTAAAATAAACGAGCAAAATGTAACTGTTAAGGTCAAATGAATAATTTATTTTCTTGTAAGAAAGAAAAAGATTAATAAGTGGGAAGTTTTGACTTACATAAAGTCCTCATTAGTTATATCTTAAATGGATCAGAAAACAAATACGAAGAAAGAGTTGGGGATAAGAACGATTCAATAAATAAACAAAAAATAAAAAAAATGAATACAGAGAGATAAGATATCATCACAAATAAGTGAAAAATAACAGAAGAAATGTAAAAGAATACTAGTCAAAATTGAACGCGCTCAGTAAATTGCAACGAGTCTGCAAGAAGTCACATTACTATTTGAAATTAGTACCGTTTATAAATTAATTAGAAAAAAAATAAAATCCGAAGTGATTTATGTGATATTAATAAAGAAGAGGATCTGATAAGAAGAATGTAGTCAACGATTAAAAAACGATATCTTGATTTTTTGTTCCGGGATGAAAATAAATTAAGTCAGTGTGTTGAAAAAGGAATGAAATAGTTAAAGATGTTTATGATGTATTCGATAAGTCAGTTATGCAATATCCAAGAAGAATTATACTTCTCTTTTTTATCCTTTTTTACCTTTATAACTTGATCTTCGTAATTGCTCTACTTTTTTTGTTATTACACTTGTTCTTGTCCTCAACTATTTTTCCGCGTTTGTTTTTTTAATCAATTTAAGATGTGACTGACAAAGACTACACAAATTGAAACGTATCACTTATTAGTTTTTTCTTTGTTACAAGAGTATAATTTATTTATTTGAGACCTTCCTCAACGTTCATATTTCTCTCGTCTACAATATTTTTATATTATTTATGTTTGATGCTAATGTAGCTTGTTAAATTCTTTGCTTTATAAATAAAATTTATTTTAGTGTCGAAATTTGGAATTTGAAAGTAATTTTGAAGCTTTTTTTATTTTTTTATTATATTGGCACATAAAAAATATAAAACAATTAAAATATTCTTTCTGCATTAAAAAATGTTTAGGTCCTGTTGGAGTTGCTGCTGCTGCTGCTATTGTATCAGCCAAGAAACGAAAACGACCTCACAGTTTCGAAACCAATCCCAGTATCAGAAAGAGACAACAAAATAGGCTTTTAAGAAAGCTTAGAGTAAGTAAAATCCTCATATATACAATATGTATATATATAATTGATTAATATTACATTTTCATAATTTGTGCATTCTCATATTTTAAGGAATATTTAATCTATCAGTAATATATTTATCTTAGAATTTTACAATATTATTCGTATCTTTTACAGCAAACTATTGACGAATTTGCTACGCGAGTGGGACAACAGGCAGTAGTATTAGTGGCTACGCCGGGCAAACCAAATAGTAGTTACAAAGTCTTTGGAGCAAAACCATTAGAAGACGTAGTGAAAAATCTAAGAAATGTTATCATGGAGGAGTTGGAGAATGCACTTGCGCAACAAGCGCCACCACCCGTGCAAGACGATCCATCATTATTTGAATTACCACCGCTTATAATTGACGGTATACCGACTCCGGTGGAGAAGATGACACAGGCGCAACTCAGGGCATTCATCCCGTTGATGTTGAAGTATTCCACAGGCAGAGGCAAACCTGGTTGGGGAAGAGATAGTACGCGACCTCCTTGGTGGCCTAAGGAATTGCCTTGGGCTAATGTCCGAATGGACGCGCGATCTGAGGATGAAAAACAGAAAGTACGTAAAATCGATAAGAATATTTTTAATTCTTTTTTTTATCGTTCTGCTACAAATAGCTTTATAAATATATAGCTTTATAAATAACTATAGATTTATTTCACATTATTTATTAAAAAATACAAAATATGCTAATTATTTAGAAAAAATAAAATTTTTGAAATTTGATGCAAGAATAAATTTATTTCTTGGATTCTTTACTAGTTTATGCATTTGATAAAAGATATAATAAATATGCATTATTCAGTAAAATAATTTATTTGAAGATTTTATTGATTAGATGTTAAACGTGAAAATTGGGACAGTGCAATCCATTGCAGATCTCCTGGACTCATGCGCTACGACAAATTGTAATAAATTGTTATAAATACCATGGAAGAGAAGATCTTCTGCCAGCGTTTAGCGAAGACGACGACAAATCTAACGTTCTACTACAACAAGCGGCACCTCATTCCTCGTCGCATCCGTCTTCAAGTCAGAGTCAAAATGGAGGAGGGCAGTCGCAACAGCAGCAGACGGTGGGAGTTGTTCGCCTCAACAGCACGGATTCATCTAAGGGAAACTCTTCGCCAGCACAAATCATTGCCGCGTCTCCCACAGCTCTTGCCACTGCCACTCAGGTGGGAGTGGATGGAGTTTATAAAAAATATAGAATTTAAAAAATTAATATAGAATGGCATGAAACAATATGAATTTTTGGTCGCTACTAAAGAGATTCATACAACATGCTTATTTTGATACTTAGAAAATAATTTTTCTTATCTAAAGTCTTTTAATTTTTCAAGACCTGATTTTCATTTGTTTCTACAGTCCTATAGCAAAAAGCACGAATTAAAAAATCTCGATTTGAAATAATTCTCTGCAAAATTATATTTCTATTAATGTGTTTAGTTTCCCTTATTTGAGTTAAATCGGCATTTTTCCGTTATATGATAATATGCATTAGATTTTATAATTAAATTAAATATAAAAATATTAATTTATACTCGATTTTTAGTAATGCAGTATTTATAGATTAAATTTATTTGTATTTTTAAATTGAAATTTTAGTTAAAATTAATAACATAACGTTTCTTAACTGAGAGCTGCAGTCCAAAAGCATTATCCACTGTCATTTCAAAATGCGAAGTAACATGTAGACAAAACTTATTCTTTCAAAAATTCAAGCTAATAGAAATTCGGAATCAAGAAATTTATTTTGTTTTCTTACTTTGATATGCTTTGCCTTTCAGTTATTTCAATTTTCGTTAGAATTGACAGTCCATGAACTTTTGAAATGCAGCCATGATATATATATAAAATTCATTTAATTTATTATTGTTTAACAGATGACAGCCCAATATCCAACAACTGTATTGCAGACAATAACCAATCCAGATGGAACAGTTTCTATTATACAGGTGGATCCTAGTACACCAATTATTACATTACCAGATGGTACAACAGCCCAAGTTCAAGGAGTCGCTACTGTAAGTCTTCTCTAAGAATATAAATATTTATATACATATATAAAAATCTCTTTAAGAAACTTTTTGAGGATATAAATTTTTGTTGCCATGTAATAGATAGTAATTATTAGTGCAATATCTAATATAATAAAATTTATTTTATAATATACATAAAGTGTAGAAAATTCATACATTTAATCAATATGCAATGGCACATAAATTCGATTATTTCTCGCACAAATATATATATATATATATATTTTTTAAATTAGATTAAAGTTAGCACAATTCACATAAAATTTTTGAAATATAGTGTAATTTTAAAAAAATAATTAAATTTGTGTAATATTAGTCGTATTATTATCTGTTACTTACAAACTGTATAATATCTTATTTGTGATTGCATTTAGATCCACACGAGTCAAGGAGATGTGCAAGCATTAGCGGAAGTAGCTGGTAGCACAGACGGTACTAGTGTGGCCGTCGATTTGAACACCGTCACAGAAGCGACGTTGGGTCAAGACGGCCAGATCATCCTTACTGGGGAAGACGGACACGGTAAAACAGTTTTTTATAGGCTCTGCACTGTCGCCGGCCAGGAGCTACTTGAGCAGTGACTCATTTTTATTGGTCCCGGATCTTTTTTTGCATGCTGTCTGCTATGCTCCAATCAAGAATCATGTTTCTATGTGTTTATATTACTTTGTATGATGACGTAGGAGCTGGACTAGTTTATGTATTTGCCCCATATTGTATATATATTTAGAGTAATTTTATATAATATTTGGAGCTATGCACAGCTTTATTTGAAACTTTGTTCTTTAAGAATCCATGGTGCGTTTATATGTAACTTGTGTAACACGGAGAGACGTATTTATGTATTAATCGCGAATATTTGCACTTTGCAATATACATATATAAATTCGTACTTGTTATTTTATTGAACTTTGCAAATTTTTAGATAAGAACAGCATTTATTTATATATAAAATGCATGTAGATTTTCAGCGACATGCACATGACACGTATCTATGTATAAAATACAATTATTATTGTATTTATTTGTAAGAATACATATTGCAAGTACCTCTATAAATTTTTATAATGCAAATAATGAAAAAAATATATATAAAGATGTACAAATGATTGCAAAAAGAATATATCGCCACTGGATTCTTAAAATTTTCATCTCAACAATTGCTAAAGCAGTCCGTTATTGCAATCGCGATGACGGAAGAAACTGTTCTACGATTATATTTACTATTAAAAATTGGTTTACTTTAATTAAACGAAAAGAAATAAACTTGCTGTACATAGAGTATTTTTTGTTGATGTACTATTATTTTTTATACATTATGTTCTAGCAGCTTGTGTTTAAGCTGGTTGAAACAAGTGATATATCAATGCTGACATTTATACGCTTTTCGAAAGTATCATGTGAATTGTGTGATTTGAAATATTGATTTCTGCAAACGGCTTAAACACTCGCTGTCCCTCATAAACGCCTTTATTTTCTTAAATAGACCGTAAACTATATTTCGAAAGGTGTGCAAAAAAATTATTGAGTAGTAAATATATTTGTTCTTAGCGCACCCTGTAATTAATTAAATGGTACTGTCTCTGCGTCTTTAAATTGTTCGATATTTATGCAATGTGCGATTTCGCTTTTATAAGATTTTAACTGGCACGCAGCGGTCTCACAGACCTCTGTTCCACTCCTTTCGTTTCCCTTGTATCCTCTAGTCTGAAACCTCTGCCCCTGTTTACCTTCTCATCGATAACAATATGAGTAATTTTGTCTTATTATGGTTTCGTTCGCGAATAACTACAGCGATCTGACAGACCGCATTCATGCCAGTTAAGGAAACGTAATAAGGCCTCATTAATTAAGGATTAGTAATCCAATGGATGTTCGGCTGTATCATAAATTAGTAGTTGTTACGATAGAGGCTAAAAATTGTCGAATGAAGAATGCGTAGTGTGCGAGCAACACAACTTTTTAATCGTGCACAGACCGTTCGATTTTAGCGCTTTGCAAACAGCTTCTTGACGTTGTCGCATTGTGAGTATAATTTATCTGAGATATTTGTCATTTTCTTTTATCATTTTCTAATTTACAAATACAGATGCGATTGCCTCATCACGGCCCGAGCGTGGGACGCTCATTGTACGTTTGTTTCAGGGTATCCCGTCTCAGTCTCAGGAGTGATCACAGTGCCAGTGTCTGCTAGTATGTATCAGACTATGGTGGCCAACATACAGAGCGACGGTACGATGCAAGTGGTAACGCCGATGGTTCAGGTACCCAAGGTCGAGTCAGGAAACGGAGACACCACCATCGAGGCTGTCGCTATACAAGGCCACCCTATGACTATGATAAATGCCGCTGGAGAACATCAGGTTCTTCAAGTAATATCGTTAAAAGACGCCAACGTTCTGACGAAGGCCATGCAGGCCGAAGTTATTAAGGACGAGGACAGTCAACAACAACAAACTGTATCTAGCCCAGAATAAACACATACAGTGTAATCTAGTTAATCCGAAAAAAAAAACTCGTTCCGTACCACCTGTCAGTGCATGCTGTCAGTGCATGCTGTCAGTGCATCGCGGTGATACACGGAAGGAACAACCGTGTGAAAGAATTAGTAATGATTGGTGTTGTGTTTTCTTTTTCTCTTTGAGTCACTGTACTTGTGTAGAATGTCTTGCTGAATGCGTCGCTGTTGAGCGACGGTTATATCTGAGAATAAGAATGGATGAGTGTGATTTAATTAGGATTAGTCATATTTGTATTCAAGATTCATCATCATAGACGCTTGAGGGTATTCACAGGCAATCCAATTTCTCGGATATAGTATTAATTTTCAAAGAGGTCTATTGTCGTGTCAGGCGAACGCGTCTGTTTTCGAAGATAATTTACTATAATCATCTATCGTGCACTGTTCGCTGGAAAATTGAAAATCATAGATTTTTGAATTTTCCGATACTGCGCGAGCTAAGCACATATTTTCTAGTCTTAGAGCCAAGTTGATCCATGGGAATACACGCCAAAGAACTTTATTTTTTATTAATTTGTTAATATTGTCTATGGAAAGAATTTATACGAAAATTTATATGAAAATGTTTATGTTTAATTTCATTAATTAATTTATCACGCAATAGCAGCAAAAATAATTTATTCAGTTTTGTTAACGGCACAAGATAATTTTCTAAAATTTAATGAAGACACAAGGCTTTCCCGCTGGTGTCTAAAAGTAAATAAAACTTCAATTTTTTTTACAATATATTCCCAAAGAAATTGATTGTAAAGGAATTTTATGAGTAAAAAAGAGCTCATTGAGTCAAATGAATTGTATAATCTGTTCGAACGTTTGAGCTCGTAATTCAATCTGTTCGAATTGTACGAGAGAAAAGATTATCAAGATAAATTTCTTATCACAGAATTATATAATATAGACAATGGGCGTTTCTCATTTATCTTGACCATTTGGAATTTCCTCTAAATAGTCAAGATATGCAAAACAGGCTAGTACATATATAAAGTATATCGCGAGTAGAAATAATGACAAAAAAGAAGTTAAGCATTTCTGACGGGTACAAATAGGATATAAGATGTATGTTTTTTCAATAATATACAGAATACATGAATTTGCAATTTCAATACGCACCAACGAGAGGCGTGTGTCCATAGTCTTATTTTACGAGAATTATATTGCACTTTGTGTATTTGCTTCGATTAGTATAATCTGCCGTCGTTTGATTTTCATCAACGAGGTAAAAAAGAAAAAACTAATATTATATTTGTATGAAATATAATTTTAACGTTCTTGATCTCGAGAGTTATGTAATTACGATGTATGCACGTATGTATAATTTTCTAAAGAGGAGGGTGTACGATTGTAAAAATCAGGATTGATATATATTATCCTTCATCCCACTTGAAGGTAATCAAAAGTAATCAATTCTATTTTACATTAAATAGTCGAACTGTGTCATGGTATTTAAAATCATCGCCCCGATTTTTATATAATGTATCTAAAGCGACGAGAAGTGTATTTTTTGCGTGCAATCTTGTTTCAATGTTATGGTAGCAACAAGTGAAATTATTTTGTATCTGAAATAGTTTTACTTTCTCAACTTTGTATTTCCATTTTCTCGGGTCTTCTTTGTGCATAATTCTGCATCAAACGTTACATTAGATATATCTGCGTTATATGTAGAGCAATATTCTCTAATTGCAGTTGTTTAGCGTTACCTAATTATAAATTGGATAATGCAAAGGAAAATGATATCTCAATTATCTCCGAAGATCGTAACATTGAAACAACAAACTGCCCTCGAAACCGTGTGTAATAATACCAAAGAGATTTTTATAACATTATAGGGGAAAGTAGTTGAAGTTAGTAGTAAATATTATTAAAAACTTATCATAATGACTAGATACTAATTGTTGCGATTTTTTTTATATCAAGGCCACTACTTTAATGATGTAATATATCGGTACTCACGTGTAAGATAAACATGTTATATTTTCCCTCTGTTGTTTGTAACAATGCACATACCGAGCATAAATTAAGTTGGATGTCATTTGAAAAGCAAGAAAAAAAAATGTGTATTACGACTTTAGATAATTATAGACATATGTGTATATGACACTTTGCTAATGTATATCCCAATCTCCATGTCATATAGTCTGTAAATACGTCATTGCAGTTTTCAATTTTACCTCTACATACTTATATTTCAATTAGGCGAGATTATTAGTCTGATTGTGCTAAATAATGCTACTCTATATATTATAATTGTTTACAACATGAGGAAAAACAAGATTAAAGTCGGATTTATAGAGATCTTAAACAGTAAACTTAGGCCGAAACCGTAAAGTTTCGACTAATCATGTCATTCGATTTCGTCGTACGTATCCACGCCGTGGTCGAAATTTTACGGTTTCGGCATGTAATAATAGTTTGCGACCTCTATAAATTCGGCTTAATTTGACAGTCTTTAGAGAATATGTAAGGAATAGGTACATCCAACGAGCAGTTTTAATTTTAAAAACAAGTCGCAGTCATTTCTTTAGCGAGTATCTACGATAATTACAATCGTGTCACAATTTTCAAGAATTTTATATCTTTGTAAATGAAAATGCTGGCACGTCTCACTTAAAGTATTATAAATTGTTTTGATTTTTCATGAACAATAGACATTAATACAATTGTGGTTATTTATTCAATGCTGCTGGTTATACAGATACATATGTAGTCCAGTTTTACTGACGAATTATTTTCTTGACATTTGCATCCGAGGCAGCAGCTAAGAATATATAAATACTAGAATTTATACAGTATAGTTTTTAGTTCATTACATATGATACACGGATTGATAGGCTAATTGTGGCTTGTCGAATCCTAGCTCCTCGGGCGTGCTGATACCCAGCTCGTCCAAAATGGGTCTGATTTCTTGAAGAATGTAAGGATAGATTTTGTCGGCCTGTGGTCCACCTTTATCTTTTACACACTCTAGGAACCTTACGGCGAGCGCATAATCATTCAACCTTCTGCAAGCTTTCAATGCTGCGCATATGATCTTCGGTTCTGGCACTAGATCCATACCTAAGCAAACCAAAATAAAATTGATTTTCACAATTGCACAGGCATGCATTCATAATAGGCCAGTATAAAAGAAAAATATTAACGTGGCAACCTTTGTGACTATCTGCAATTAAGATGCTTGCATGATAGATACGGATGAGACTATTTCTCTTTTTCTTCATAATTAAATTAAAATAGATTATCAATGTTTAATTTCTCAGTATAGATTCTTTGATCAACAAGTTCTTAAATTTTTTTAATAACTTAATGATTAAAGAGAAATTTTTAGCAAAAAGAGAAGTCGTTTTTCAAGCATAGCTTCGAATAAATTTCAACAGAATTTTAATAGAACTTTAATAGTTGCAATTAAGAGACTTCATTGGTTTCAAAACACCGCACATTTATGCAGCAAAACGCAGTGCAACGAAAAGAACAGATGCTTCTTAATTCGCGGCTTCTCGCGTTCTCGCGGAACGGACTCCACGACAATTGGAGGTGTCGCGTTTCAACGACCCGAGATCCCTGGGTCGACGTCGTCGACGAAGGCGGTGAGACGGGCGTGAACTCACCGGCCAAATCATTCATGGCCTTTCGGATCTCCCAGTGATCGATGTCGTTGCGATTGAAGAAATTCACGTATCGCTGATCGAATTCCTCGTCGCTCTCCTTGGGACCGTCGTGGGACGCCCTGGTGCACTGCGTGCCGACGACGGCGGTCGGCACCCGCGGCATCATCGCGCTGCGCGCCGCCGAGGCCGCGCGGGTCGCTACGACGCGCAACATTTTCCTTCGCTGAGAATCCTCGCACGAGAAACGTCTGTGAAAGCCGACGGATTTATCTGTCTGTTGCGTAAACCGGCCACGGCGGAAGTCGACCGTCCAGGCGAGCCGGATCGTTCGCGGCAGGTCCGGGAGATGACGCGACCTACTTCCGGCCGTGGACCGCGTAGCTTTGACTCCGATCTGTTTGAATTCCAAGTTGGATTTACAACATTGAAAATTGAGAATTGCGACATGGAAATTAACAGTCAAGAACAATTAAATAATCTTTAATCTTAATCCGTTCTATTTTAATTGAATTTTAATTTAATTTGCAATTGTGAATCTATAATTCTGATATCTACAGGCTTTATATTGAGAAACAGCATTGAGAATATAATTTAATTTTTTTGTTTTGTTATAAGTACAACAAAAATTTAATAATTTTTGATAAATTAATAACTGATTAAATTAATCAAAATTTGATCGAAGTACAAATTGTTATTAAAGAGCGACAGTTTTATAGAAATTCAATGCTTGTTAAAATTTGGATAATAAAGAAAATATTGATTTTATTGAATAATAAAATAAAAATGCTTTATTGTTCCTCTAATTAGATACAATTGTTTATCAAAATTTCTAACTGTACAATCGTAATCTAATCATTCTCTTTTCATATGTCAAACAATAAGATGTTGATAATTCTGACCATGATAACAACCCTAGTAGCACATGATGGAGTATATACGTTTTATATACGTTTCCTAAACATATTTAAAATATTAGAAACGTTTAGGAAACTTATATAAAACATATATACTCCATCATGTGCTACTAGGGAAAATATTGTGGATGTGACAAGTCAACTAAGTTAACTGAAGTTTAAGTCTCCTTCAGAATTATATGTATACATATTTAATTAGAAAGATTAGCAAAATTATGGAAAGTTAACATATAAATCGAAAGTCTTATATAATTTGCATTTTTTTTCTCTTTCTCAAAAGATAAATACATACTTGATTGTGAGTTATCTGGCTTGACTCGCAAATATTAAATCCGATAGCGGGAGATATTCTTGACATTGAATGCATTTTATATGAGCTAATTAGTAATCTGTAAATTATGTTTTAAGGATTATCTGTGTGGGTTACACAATCTAGTTATTCTTCACCTCTATAAATTTATTTTCATTCATTAAATTTTGAAACATCAAAATTTATTGAGATCTTAACAGAGAGAATTAATTCTTTCTCCAGAATAATAATTTACGATAGAAAAGAAATCAATAATTTATAACGATAATATTGATTAATATAATACACAAATTATGACGTCGCAATTGCTGTCTAATAATATTTACAGACATGAAAAATATTTGTCGTGATTAAATTAAAAATCGAGTCTGACGAGTGACGATACGTCAGCGCTATTATATTCGTTAAATATTGATTTATCGATTATTTGAATAAAGCCACAAATGTGTTTGCTCATTTTAAATATGCATTTTGTTTATGCTCTCAGCGATTGTTACTAACTACTATCTAAGTTTTATTGATACAAAATAAAACAGGGATAATCTATCGGTTATTTATCAGTTATATATATATATATATATATCGCGCGCATTTCTCATAAACTCATCGGGAATGATATGCGCATTGTGAATCACGCTATAATAGGTAGGTGAAAAAGTACTAATCACTCTAGAAGAATCACGTCAGTGTACTATGTTATCTGAAAGTGATATATAAATAAATAATAAGAATTGCATTATCAGATGCAAGTTACGTTAGTATACACTGAAAAAGAAGGAAAAAGAGAGAAGAATTTTTTTTTCTTTTTTTCTTGATCGGTTGGAATATGCAGCATTGAGATTTCCGTAGAATTAGAAAAAGATTTGTTCAAACGCGATTATAATCGACGGTCTCTATGCAAGAGGAATATAAGAGTAATATTAATTTACCTCTATCTCTTGCATAAAAGCTTCTCAATTGTTCTACGTGGAAACGTTTTGTTTCTCCTTTTCTGAAAATTGTTCTTTTATCTTTATAAGATTTGTTATTTTTACATCTGTAAATTTTCGCAGCTGAATATCTGACGATTATTATAAAGTGACCAATAACGATAGGAGACTCGTATTCCACTTCTGGTGTTGCGGTTTATTTTCCGCAATTAGCCTTATCATAGCATAGGAAGAAATTACGTAGGAAGAATGTAACAATGGAAAGAACAGAGGAATGGAATAAGAAAGTAGTTAATTTTTTCGACTACTAATTACAAATAAATATTGTAAATGCAATGATGGAAGCGTCATTTATTCTCTAGCATTAAATTCTCCAAACGTGCGATTTAAAAACGCCAAGTATCATCGTTCTTCCAGTGATGCAAAAAAACAACAAAGCTATGTATTATCATCTTTATTATTTCTGACATTTTTCTCTCTCGCTGGACATTTGACGGCATCACGAAACACATGGCTCGAATATATACAGACAGGATGGATCAATCATCCTTACCGTTCAGTGAGGCGGCCTGTTTCGTCGCAAATCATCATTCACGCGCAATTATCTTGCAACGGGAGAACCGGCCCGGACGGAGATGGCGAGAATGGACGTCGCAGTCACGCCGAGCCGATTATCCCGAACGGAACCGCACAGGAATAAATGCGAACCAGGAAACACGGAGTCATCTGATTTCGCGAGCGAGGGAATCCGATTGCGCGGCGCGCAAACAGCTGCGCCGATTAAATCAAGAGAGAGAATATATATATATATATATACGTATATCTTCGCGTTCGACATACTGCATGCGACTGATAAGAATTGAATTCTTGCCGGGGCCGATGATTAGTCTCTCTGCCGCATATTCCGTCGTACGCCACCGCACGCGCTAGTCAGCACGCTCACCTCGGGTTTCGTACAGCCAGCTCTCCGTAAAGCTCTGAGGGATCATCGACCACCGAAGAGATCCCCGCACAAGAAGGTGTGTAATAAAAATTAGTTATCGACAATTAGCGTATTAAATTCATTCCCATTAGGCCACGCGATAACGACGACGTTCACCGATCTCTTCTCCTTCAGACGCATTGTCCTTTGCTCCTTTTCTTCTCTTTTCTTTTCGTATATATACTTGTCTTACTGCAAATATAGAAAGTGGTACACAGTGTAATTTAAAAAGACTGAATCTCATATTTTATCGCTGTTTAGCGTGGATACTATTGTGATCAAAGATTAAATCTTTATCTTATTGTGAAAGTTATACCTCCGCGGTTACGTCGTGTGTAATCGCTTTTTTAAAATGATCTGTCGTTTTTTTTTCTTTTTTTTTAATAAAATGCGTAAATTAATGCGATTGACTCTGCGAATAAAAAAGGAGCGCGTGTCGAGTAACATGTTGAGAAAATAATGATTGATAACGAGTTAAGCACAATGGATTTTCGCGTTTTTATTTCCGTGAGAAATCACGGCACGTTTCGAAACGTTCGAAATTCGCACGTGGTATTTTTTATCTTCCTAATAACAACGCCGCGTACAACTTCAAGTTCAAAGTAATTTTGAAGCATAGCATTACCACGTTATCGGGATGCATGCTAAATTCTTCGCACAGCGCATGTCTTCCTCCTACTCTGCAAGTCTTTTTGAGGTACATACTTTTATCGGCATTTTAAGCTATTAGCTTTAAGCTATATATAATTCGTGTTACAATTTAAATTAGAACTCCATTTGCAGCTTTACGTAAACATTTGGAGAGTCGCAATATGTACATAAAATATATAGGTACACTCATCGACGCGCGTGGCGTACAAAATTACTAATGGGTGTATTTTATTCTGAAAGCTGACGTGAGTTATAGATCATTATCATTTAAAAGTCATGAGAAAAATCGACGTGTATCGCAATTTGCCATATTTATTAGTTAGATTAAGTTGCACCCTCATTTTTGCGCTACTTTATATTTTTGATTCACGGCACAAAATATAATTAAAGAAGGAAGCGAAAATAATGCGACGGTTGTTTTCTGATAAGTAAATGAGAGAACATGAAATGTTCTCTCATTTACTTATCAGAATATATGAATCTACAAAAGTTAATTAATACACCACCGGAACGTTTCGTAGCTCGAAACGTTCCGGTTAACTTTAAAAGTCCGAGTAGTCCACGCGCGATTTCATATCGAGTGTGCTTTCGTTCTTCATACATTATCGCAATCATGAAATATGCGAGATAAAGGGGAAATCCTCGAACCGGCGGTTTAGTTGTCACGACTTATATATAGGTAATAACTCGTGGTTTCGTCAGGTATAATAATTAACACGGGTTTTCCGCAATGATGCGAAAACTAGCCGGTGCTTCGGCGAATGGAAAAATCCGACGAAACGAAAATTATGGAGGGTACACACGTTTGCTTACGTAAGGAACCACATGGATCGTTATATAAATCATTTTCGACGCAATGAACGGGTTTCAACGTTAAAATATGCGTTGTTCGTGCCTTGTTCGTGCAGGCGCGAAAGGAAGGTGTTGTTTAATTGCCATTTAATAAGCATGCAGCGATCGTCGTGCCTAATTAGTATTTGTTGATTAAATAATCGTTTTCGCGAGATATTTGCGAGCACATATGTGTGCTGTAATGTGAAAAGAATATTAAATATTCAAACAGTGACAAAATATTGTAAAAACTGTTAACATTTTCTATATATTTATTATGTAGAAATATCTACTTCTTTTGAATATTATTTTAAATTAATTTTCTAGCATTTTTGTTTATCCATTACTGCAATTGTTCAAATAATTAGCTCCGTCTTTCTTACTCTCTTTCTGTCTTTAAATTTATTCATTTATTTATTTACAAGAATGTGTATACGATTGTTAAAATAATATTTAATTTCAATATTTCATACAATTAAGGCGCACATTAATTCAAGGCAACTTTTTATATTAGCTTGAATATTTCTTGAATATTTCTGCATATTTGTCATACAAGAAAAAAAATAATACATCACGAACGATTTTCAACATACCATAGTATTGCACATCACATTTAGCATTTAGCAAGACATGTGCAAGATAACGAGCGTTGCGAATGCGTTTTAACGGATAAGTCTTGCAGAGATTCACGCGTAAGCAAATCAACTTGCGGAATATAAAATTCTTTTCTTAGATCTGATTACGTTATCATATTTTTTTTTATCTTATTTTACGATGTCATCTGGAATTAGTGGATCAAGCCCAAGTAACAAATTTAAATTATTCACATCCTGTTTACTCACAATCAGATTTCTAAAGTGATATCTGCCTGTTATCTGTTCGCCTAACTCGGATATGATATTTTTTTCGAGCCTTTTCCTGTGTCATAAATTCGATCTCGTTGAAACGCAACGTATACACGAAGGATAATTAATTCTTTTCCTATCCATATAACGCCATCGCGCGTCGATTACTCGAATATGGCCTGTAATCATGGCAATAAAGTGTGTTAATATCGCGGAATCGTATTTAATCTCATCGAAGCTTAAAACTTAACCCTTGGCACTCAACGTTGTATCACATTGATATCGCTTCGACGTGAGCTCACGCGATAACATTACACAATAATCCGATGTGTTGGTATTTACACTGAACGTTTATAATGTTTCTGCTTATACTGACTCCTTAAAATCACATTTTTATACCTCCGTTGAAATGTGCCAGACAGGCAAATAGGAGGGAGCATTTTTGTTAAAACGACGTTAAATTAGGACAGAAAATTAGGATCAACAAAGAAGAGAAAATATTTATCCAATTCCGACAATCGTCAGATAACGGAATAAATGTGGAACGGATATTTCGTATCAGTGATTTCTACAATACCTATGATAATTTAAGAAGCAAAATGTTGTAGGCAAATATTGATTCGGCGCGATTGTCGTGATAAAATAATCGGTAAATAAAAAAAAATTTCATTCATTTGAGGTTGAACGTAGAGAAATGTAGCACAAATGTTATACGAATACGGAGAAAGACATTGCTCACTTTGATTACGCGCGCTTCAATTATACGAAAAGCGTCAATTTGTATTATCCGAGGGTGCTTGAATTGATTTAAATGGCCTGTTGTGAAAATGTGACATCGCAAGCAAGCCCGCAGTGACATAAAAGAGAAATTGATTCGGATTCATTCAATATTACACTCGTGCGAAAGGTGAAGGTTCACGATTTCAGATAACATAAAATGACATACGGGGAGAGAAACGAATTGTTTTACACGATAAACTGCAATAAATCTTGCCATTATTAACATCGAATACTTTCATTGATAATGTCAAAAAAAAAATGACACGTCGCATTACGACTCTTTAATTCAAAGCTTATTTCATACCGTTATTACGTGAACAGAGTATTTTGTCGAATTTTCTGACAATGATAATGAATATCGTGCAATTAATTGATGCATTGAAAACGTCATGTTTCTTACATCACATATTTACGCAATATACCACGTTGTTATCAAAGTACCGGAGCGGAATTATATCTTGTTTCGTTATCGTTCACCAGTATCTAAAATGTCATGTGTTCGTAGATATTAACTTTTCTTTTTTTTTTTCACGGCAGCTTCCGCGTAATTGAATGAGTTCTCTGACATTTTTTTTTATAATATTCTCCTCGCCATTCTATACTTCTTGGTAATGAAATTGTTGGAGATTTACGACGCAATAACGAAACGATTAGCGTTTCGTCAATAAAGCGAAGAAAATTGGCTTTTTCCATCATTGTATATGTGTACGTTAGACGTCAATTTTAACTAACTAAACATGTATAACAGAGAGATCTATAACTTGGAACAAACTTAATAACTTAAAACTTGCGAAACGATGCAATTTGGCGCGTTTTGAAATACTTGTTATCTAACGTTTTAAACTTTTATCTAAATAATTCTTTTTCCATTTGCGCGTCACGCTACTGCTGTTCATTATTTTTTATGATCTTTTGCCGTACGTTTTTTTTTCCTCAATGCGATATTGCATAATTTTATGTGATATCATTCAATAATAATCGATGCATATCTTCTTCGGAGAATGTTACCCAACACTAGTATAAAGGAGAAAAAATAAATAAAAAATTTGTATAAATTATAGTAACCATTTTTAAGTGACACATAATAAAATATATAACAATTTACTCCATTTATTTCGTTATACTTAAGAATGTCCACTTAGTCTAAAGAAGATTTGACATATTATCAATTATCTATATTATCTGGTATTTGTCAAATATCTAAGTTAAAGCAATAGATATAAGAAAGTCAGAATTAAAATTTTGTGTAACATTACACCCGCGATGATGTTAGATTGATTATATTCGTGAGATATACTGACCGCGATAAAATTTTTAAGATGTATAAGTTATCTTCATATCAAAGTGGAAAAATCACAATGATATGATTTGTATTATATTGTAAAATTTGAAACGATCCTTAAATTTAAAGAAATTTGCTTGTGGCATGTTTTCTTATAATAATAATTAGTCCAGCATTATTTATGATTACGTGTATTAAAAATGTTGTATTTTATGTGTATTTTATCTTAAATATGTATAGCATATATACAATAAAAAATGTATAATATATAACTCCCTAGTAAACGCAAATTTTAAGTTCGCCAATAGCAATACTTGTATTTGCAAATTATACATGCAATCTAGAATTTTTTTTCTGTCGAAGATAAGAGTATACGAATATCAAGCAATGACTGCAGCGGTCAGCACGAAAATGCACGAAAATAATGCAGCATGAAAAGCAATATATTTAGTGCATTTAATTGCACGGATTATCCAATTTTACACAAAACGTGATCAGAAGTCTATGCATTTTTTTTACTCACAATCAGATTATCGATTGCCTTTGAAATCATGCGAATTTGTATTAGATTTTATCATACATTTTATCATAAATAAGAAATTAAATAAAATTTATAAATAAACGGCAAGAAAAAACCGGCATCGAAAATTCGAATGCAATTTTTTTTTATAATATGTAACGTCGTTTTTTAATCTTGTTTCTTGGACGTAAAGACCAAGGATTCTTTGCGGGAAATTGAAGATATATGAAAAAAGACATGAATTTATATCATAATTTTCTTTTTAAAGCAGAAAAATTAGAAATAATATCATAAATATCATAATTAATATCATTATTATCATAATTTAATATCATAACTATAACGAAATCATTATAATAAATAAACAATGTCACAGTCGGTATTATCTACGCCTTCGTGGTGCGCAATTAATTTTTACCTTCGCCAGTAGATGTCAACTGCGATTCCGAATGTTTTGTCGTGCTGCAGGCTTTGTTAGTATCCTTCAGCGCTCTCTGTAATTAAAGCGAGATGGACACGTGTACATTTATCCAGGAAAATTAGGAAAAAAGAGAGCGCGTGACCGGGGTGCAAAAGGTGCAAGTGTACCAACGCGTTCTTCGTCCTTTGATCGTATTACAAATAATTCGTCGTATGGAGTTGTGTGTTACAAGTATCGTCGTACGAGCTGGAAAGGCTGGAATGTCAAGCCGATATCAGACTGTTGTCAGACCTTCGTTACTTTAGTCTAGAGTAAAAGGACGATTTCAAAATGACGGATTCAACGTGGGATGTTGAAAATACAGCAGCAACATGCTCGACCGTGTGTAATCTCACATTTTTCAACATACTCCTTTCATCTTGCCTGTTTAACGAATATTCCTGAAACGTTCGTGATATGATAAAATAATAAATTAAATTTTTATTTTCTGCTTCATGAATTTATCATAATTTTCTTTTTAAAGCACAAAAACTAGAAATAATATCATAAATATCATAATTAATATCATAAATATAAATGAAATCATTGTACTTATAAGAGAATGAAAAAAGAGATTTGAATATAGGTGTCAAATAATTCCTATCAGGTCGTTTTTAAATAAAGAAATGTCATTTTTAAATATAAGTTACATATTCGAAATGACTACAGAGTAGTTCTAGATAAGTTGTACCCAAGATGTATACAAATAATCCTGCTTTTCAAAGTCGTCTTACATTCCAAGTTATTAAAATTACATGTTTCGCAGGAGATGAACTTGATGAAAAATTACGATTCGATATGACTGAAATGAGCATTTTTTTTCCAGACCGACGAGAGCACACCACTTTTGTCAGCGAGTGGTCAAGCCATGGGCGAGAAGATTGGTATCTCGCAACAGACCTTGGTCTCCAATAATGGCTCATTTGGGAAGGCTAAGAGGCTACCACAGTACTTGGCAGCACTAGCAGCGACGCTCGGAGCCGTTGCTGCTGGCATGGTGCTCGGTTGGACATCGTCTGCTGGTGCAGGTGGAAAGAAACTGAGTGAGGAATATGGCATACCTATGAACGAGAGTGAGTTCTCTTGGATAGGATCACTCGCCACTCTTGGGGCAGGCGCGATGTGCATTCCCATTGGCATGTTTGCGGACTTGGTCGGGAGAAAAATTGCCATGTTGGCAATGGTACTTCCCTTCACCGTCGGTTGGCTACTCCTTATCTTATCCGACTCACTGAGCATGTTCTACTGTGGTAGATTCATTACCGGCCTCAGCAGTGGAGCCTTTTGCGTAGCTGCACCGCTATATACGGCAGAGATATCCGAGAATGAGATTCGCGGCACGCTCGGCTCTTATTTCCAATTGATGCTCACCGTAGGTATCCTACTCTCGTACGTCCTTGGGGCCGTTGTCAATATACAGATTCTATCGATTATCTCTGGGGTCGTGCCACTGATCTTCGTCGCAGTGTTCATTTTGATGCCGGAGTCTCCAGTGTATTACTTGAAGAAAGGTAATGAGGCAGCCGCGCGGAAAAGTTTGATCAGACTTCGTGGCAATCAATATAATATTGAAGCCGAGTTGCAGGAGCATCGTGAGGCACTTCAAGCAACTAGCCGGAATCGTGCATCGTTCTTTCAGTTAATCCGAACTAAGGCCGCTACGAAAGGCTTAATAATAGCTTATGGATTGATGCTCTACCAACAAATGAGCGGCGTAAACGCTATCATTTTTTATGCTTCAGACATCTTTACCAGAGCCGGAAGCACCATAGAGGCTAGTGTGGCTTCTATCATCGTAGGAGCGGTGCAAGTAATATCGGTTTTCGTTGCTACTCTTGTTGTCGATAAATTGGGCAGGAGGATCTTGCTACTGTCATCGATCTCCATGATGTGCCTAATGACTCTGATCATGGGAATTTATTATTATTGCATTGAGTATACCACTGCTTTCGACAATATCAAGTGGTTCGCGCTTATCCCGCTCTGCATCTTTCTCGTATTATTTTCTCTTGGTTTTGGACCAATCCCGTGGATGATGATGCCGGAAATATTTGCACCGGATGTGAAGGGAGTCGCTGGAAGCAGCGCCTGTTTGTTCAATTGGATTATAGCTTTTGTAGTCACCAAATTTTACTCTGATATGGTCGCTGCCGTGCAACCCTACGGAACTTTTTGGATATTCACTTTATTCAGCGCCGTCGGAGTTATATTTGTTTACTTCTTGGTACCGGAAACTAAAGGCAAGACGCTGGAACAAATACAAAGGGAGTTGAGTCAATGATCAAAAGTCGATCAAGAATGTACCAGTGATTTACTCTTTTGAGCAGAGGAATATAAATTGTACATATTGAAGTACATTTTATTTTTCTAATTGTACATACAATAAGTTATACATTACATAAAGAAAGCCACACATTTTATAAATTGAGTACATCCTATCGAGCTCGCGTATTAGCAAAAGTATATATATTTCTACATTTCAGAATGATCGAAATGTTATTCAATATCTACATTGTCATTTTATTATATTATAATGCTATCTTCTTAGCCCTCACACGGGGGATTTATTAATTGGAAATTCAAAAATGAAATGTATTTTATTTTAAGTAAATATTGATCAAGTAAATTTTTTCTTTTTTTTAAATTATATTAAGCAATAATATTACATGCTGAAAGAAACACTTTAGAAATAACAGAAAGGAATAAAATAAATTTAGCGTAAAAAAACTATTCAATATTGTACATTATTGTTTTACGCCATTTAGCTCTAAGAACAAACATTTTGAAATAATTCGCTAACATTGCTAGTCGATCTATTCTTTGAGGATCCAAAGAAACATCAGCATCTTAATGATATATTGTACAGTGATTTTTTTATATTATATTTTAAGACTGACTCTTTGGTAAACTTGTATAAAGTTTTTATCGATTATATATTAACTTCTTCTTAAGTTAGCAATATTATTATTATATGTATATATATATGTCTGATGTTATTATTTACACGCAAATAAATCATTGTTGATCATCCACTACAAATTCGCATATTCAATAAAATATTTGAAGCGACCCAACATTTATGTCGTCATTCTGTGTTGTTGCAATTGTCTCTGAAAAGGTTTTTAGTTTCTTCTTTCTTTACCCTATTATTTTATTATAATCCAATCTTTTATATATCATGCTTCGCGTTTTCCATCACAGAGGTCTACACTTTTCAGTTTTAACAAATATTAATTTCTAAGCAATATTATATGTAAAAAAAGATTTCTACAAACAAAAATTAAATAATCATGATATGCGATATAGATTAGGTCGAGAATTTGGACTTTAATTTTTATAATTATTTTAATATATATCTTATCGATACATTTTCATTAGCATTTTAGGACATTCTATTTCTTGCATTTTGAAAACACTATGTTATATAATATAAATGTTTTAATATTATATTTGTATTAAACGATTCAAAAGTTTTTAATGAATTTTTTAAAATACATTTGAAAAATATTTTAATCGTTATATTTTTATATCGTATGTATTATTTAAAATTTTTGTATTTTGATTTCATGTTTGTATCAGTAAAAAATCTTTAAAAATTATAAAATTAGATACATCCTCTGAAAAGAAATCAATTGTGAAAGGATTAAATAGTTGTTCAATGCCAAATTTTTATTTCTTTTAAATTATATTAAATATGTTAAACGTTTAATTTTTCTGCCATCGTATTCTATTAATAAACTCTAGATTTTTATCAGAATTTTGCCGATATTGTTGCATTAAATTTTATCGTCGACAGTGTTTGTAAATTCTATGTAATCTGCTTTCAACTTGACTATGCGAATGAAGACTAATTTAAATATATCAAGTGTCAATTGTTAGACATTAGCTTCTTGAATTACGAATAATTTTAGTATATACGGATGTTCAAATAAAATGCATTCTTTCGAAAATACATTAAAAAATATGGCGAGCTTTCATTTAGAAAAAATAATTAAAAAATTTACGGTAATACAATTGAGAATACAATTTTAAGAACGAAATCGCAAAGAAATATTTATATTTAGCTAATTGAACTGATACTTTGTTCAAAAACTTCAATCGAGAGATAATAAATTATCGATAAGGTAATTATTGATTATCATTTCGTATATTATTCGTGGAATTATATAACGGCGGATATTTTTTTATATAGTATATAAGATGTATTTATAGAAGACGTAATGTGCTAAAATCAGCGTCTTTCCAGCGCTCGGCTTTATTGCAATTTAAAATGTTTCACGCATTGTACATGTGATACACGCTAGTAACGGATGCCAAAAGACTGCATCTACACACACGAACGTGCTCCAAAGTAGAGAATGTTAGTATTTTTGGCTGTATTATATCACGCTTTCTATATTTAAGAGAAATCAGCAGACAGTTGGGGATTCGCGAAATAAAAAAAGAGAGGAAAAATTATTAGAAAAATACAGCACAATTAAGATCGGTCTTACAGCGGCGATTGTGTGCGCGTACCCAATCAGCAGACAACGTTTATTAAATGTTTTTTAAAAGTTTTTTTCATTGATTTTACATTTGTAGATTTTTATTGCCAAAAAACATTTATTTTACATTTAAAATCCATTTGTTAAATAAACGTTTTTAACATGTTTATTTTATAATTATTTTACATTTATTTCATATTTATTAGTCATTTGCAATGTACATG
>VBVR01001831.1:0-26865 GCA_011638315.1 Tetramorium parvispinum | reverse complement strand
GAACTAATAACTGCTGTAGGGTATGGTCTGCGCTGCTAAGCGGCTTATGAATTTCCGTAATTGGAATAAGCAACTCTGTACGCGGCTGGCTAAAACGAACGGGACATTGAAAGTATTGTTCATAAACCCTGATATTTTTAGGGGCAGCATTTAAGAAATGTACTTCATGTAAATGCACATCTTCATGAGACATAAAAAGACGTAAGAACTGAATCACCAGTGCAATCGCGATTTCATCGGTAAGTTGAGTAGGGTGTAACTCAGTCGCTTCCCAGCGAATAGAGCCATATCTTCCTTGTAACTCAACGACTAAAGGGCTGCCGTCATAAATCAGACGGTGAAAATCATGATAGCGAATTAAAGCTTCACCTAAGTTATCGCAAGAGAGAGCAAGGTAGGCAATAATCCCTAAGTGTTTGGGTTGCACGTATTTGGCAATTTCTAGACCTAATCCCGGCTTCGGGTCCAGTTTATAAATCACTTCTAATAGATCGCGCCAAACGACGTAGTCAAAGCGCTCTAGATTTTGAATTTGTTCTAATTGTTCAGGAATAGCTAACTGATTGGCTTCACAATAAGCTTTTAATAGATGTCCCAGCCCTCCATATACTGAGCCTGTATAATTTTTTAGTTGTGGCATCCGTGACCACCTCTTTCTTGTCGTGATTTGTCAATGAAACCATAAATTCTGGTCAATACCTAGCATAACGAATTTTATATGCTGAATAAAAAGAAAAAGGAGTTAGGTGATGTTAAAAGGGTTTATTGCCGGAATTGCGGTTGCAAATGCATTTGAATGGGTGGCGCATAAATATATATTGCATGGTGTACACCGTGCTGGAAAACCGCGCTATAGCCCAGTGCCAAAAAGCATGGAGTCTCATTGGGCACATCATCGTGAAGTCCGTAAACAGCAGTTTCATGATGATTGCTATGTGGAAGGCGTTGGTAACTGGCGAACTAAAAATGAGTTAATTTCGCTTGCTGTGGTGGCAACTGTTTCAAGTGCAATTTTCTATCCATTTTCAAATTAAATTAAATTTAGATGGAAAGATTTTTCATATCATCTCAAGAACTTGTACAATCTGTCCAAATTGACATTCTTTTATAGGAAGTTTATTATAGGATATTCTACTTCTTTTAGAAAGATATTTTCAGCAGAACGATATCTAGAATACTGCGGATGAATCAAGGGTTAAGTGGGAAACGAGAGAGGGTCGTAGGGTGATCGGCGTGGAAGATAGAGCTCACCGGAACGAGCGAAAAAGATACAGAGAGCGAAGAGAGAGAGAGAGAGAGAGAGAGAGTTAAAGGCGACACGGAGGGTTCGTGGTGCGGTGCCTTAGTGGCCACGGGTGCGGTACGAGTCCCTCCGTAACGAGGGCTAGCCTTTATGGCCCGTAAAGATACGTACCGTCCAGTTTACGTTCCCAATCCCCCCTCGCGTCGCGACCGTACGTCGCTCCCCACATGGGGAGCCATTGTCTCGGACAACGTGCTTCGCCATCACCATACCGTAGTTACGTCGCATTCATGTACGACGCAGGCACATTCTGGACCCCCTTCGAGATGGTGAAATCTCCAACGGAGGAGTTGCCGCGATCTAACCTTCCGCCAATCGTATCCCGCATTTCCGCTTTCCAACCTCTCTTTTCCTTCCCCTCAATCACCGCACGGTGTTGAACATGAAAACTCTCCCTCGGGGACAGTTTTATAATGCGTGCCGTGATTACGCGTGATTGCTCGGGCAGTTCCTGCGGAAAATACCCCGGCGATCGCGGCTGGCGATTCTTTTTGATCTCAACTTTTTGGACAGCCGATGAAGATAGGGAGAGATTGCGGTCTTTTCAAATAAGATGTTTAAAGTGGACTTTTTTCAATGACAAATAATTTTCAGGATAATATCATGTTTTGTATATTTTAAAGCAATTGAGTTAAGAGGTGTATTATGGTATATATATTTTGTCACACATTGTGTAGAAGTCAACAGAATTAACCATCTTTTTATTCGCTCGACATCATAATGATATAGTTAAGCTGCGATGTGACGAGATTTCAACACAACATTTTCATGTGACCTCGTTTCCAAATCGTCGTGTTTGAAATTATTGAAGGGGGATTCACATGTACAAAAAAAGACCATTATTTTTTTTCTTTTTTTTAAGCATTATATGTGATTAGGATGTTTCAGTCTTATTCCCTCATTTATTCTCTCCAGCATTACATAAATAATCTTGCTAAAGTAGAACTTATTATTAATTTCAAGAGTTGAAAATACTTTTGACAGGGGCTCAATTTAGACATTTTAAACTTTATAATAAGTGTTCTTCGATTAGGAACGAGCGAACGCTAAAAAATTCTAAAAGGTCGAAAAAAAAACGACAATTAAATTATACCGTCATACCGTTGAATCATCGACGCGAAAGCGAAAGAAAGTCCCTGCGACGTGCAGAAACGAAGCTGTGCGTTAAGGCGAGAGGATATTAATTGGAGGATATCACGCGCGCACGCGTGTCTTCTGAAATCCCATTCTCGCTCGTGTATACGCTACATCGTGCTTCCTGTTGTGTAGAAACGCATCCCTTTTTTCCGTCCGGCGCCCTTCCCGCCTGCCGGCCTCTCTATATCCCTCCGGCGTCAAATACATCCGTGTCGTTGTACGCGCACACGCACGTCACGAGCGAAACAATCCACCCCGACCCGCACGCAAGCCTCGTCTCTGCCGCGCTCGTGACACATACTCGCGTCCCGTATATGCATATACACGAGGCGAGGCGGCTTGGGGCTCGCAGGCCACGTACATACACACAAATGCATTCGACGTGGACGTGAGGGTGGCAGGGAGGTATTGAAATTAGCCGACCGGTCGGCCGGTGCTCTACGTGTATGCTCCGAGCGCGACCGATGGAGTAGGGGTAGAGATTGGTTCGGCGGGGCTTGCATATATTCACACCGAATTAAGTCACCAACACACCGTGGACTGGCCTGGCCGCACTCTTTGTGCAGCCACGAGCCCTTTCACGCATACCGCTCGCAACCGTGCGCGCGCTCGAAATCGCACGTGTGTATAAGAGCGCGAGCGGGAAGAAGGGATGTTTGAATTTGGATGGCGGTAGACCCGTGATGAGAGCGAGCAAGAGGGAGAAAAAGCGACGGACAAAGAGAGACAGAGAGGAGATTGGGAAAGAAGTTAACGCGCGTTGCGTGGTGTATTCTAAAGCGTGCATTAGGTGCGAGATTTTTTGCAAAACGGTAGTCGAAAATGCCGATGCGAGAAACTGCGGCATCCACAGGCCCGATGTGTCACTTTAATTGCATTTAGCATTCACAATATTGAAATGAAATTCATGTATTTTAAAGTCTTTACTCTGTCACTCTGTACAGAGGCAACTGAATGAGTTTATATTTACACATCTTTGTATATGAAGTGTATTTTTCTTAATGAAGACACATTAAGTTTTATTAATTAAGTTTCTCTCTCAATGGTATTAGTAGATAAAAATTCAGCTTGCTCGCATGTTAACAATAAACGCAACATGCGTTTATACACTTCGTATGTACGCTTGTATCTCTGGTTCAGTTGTGAAACGCGTCGTTGGCTCGCACGTACGATATCTCCGCTTTAAATGGGAGCATTAGGGCCGATACGGCATGTTTGACTTTGGTCGGCAGTGCGCTGGCCTCGAAGAGGTTAACGTCGACTACAGACAGCTGCCGGCGCGATGCAACATGCATCACGCCATGAATCTTAAAATGCGCATTAGGGAGATTATTTCTCGATTTAAAATCGGGCTTGTCGATACTTTTCGGGTTATACTTTCTAGAATGAACGATATGATTTATTCGAAGAGATCTAATGAAATCTAAATCACGTCAAAATTGTAATATATTTTCAAATTGAACGTATCTTTATTTTTTTATTCATAGTCTTTTTTTTTTACTTTTTCTTGAAATCTTTGAAAGCACAATTAAGTTCTAAAAAAATTTTCTAACAATAAGCAGCATATCTAAAAAAAGAAATTATCTCATTGAAAATTATTGTGGAGCGTATCGAGTTGATCTTTTTACTGCTTATTGAGAGAAAACAGTTATACATTTGACCTCGGGTCCTAAAAAAATCTTTTGCATTGTTGCGAAAGTTTATTTAGTGTGTGCCATTTAAAAAATGTCCCCGATTTGGCAAGCCTAGACCTAAAAAAAGCTGTAGTGTTTCGGCTAAAAATTAATATGGCATGCTACCCTTACATAAACACGTAAAAAACCAGGGTGTTGCGTAGCTGAAATATAGAGGCAGAAAAAATGGTGCGTCCTATAAAAATATACAATACCGTGTTGTTAAAAATAGTCAAAGACGAGAGTCCCGGTTGAGAATTGCACGTAACGGGATCTCCCAATTCTGGAATGCTGTTTTTTGACCTCACTATTACTGTTGTCTTCTAAAAGCATAAAAAAGTCAGCATATTCTTTGACGATGTAAATTATATCTAGTTTACCGTTCTTTTGTGCAATTTTTTACGCAGAAGAATAGTTTTATTACTTAAAGGAGAAAGTAATGTTCCTAAAAAAGTTCGACTCAAAGTTTTTTACTACTTTACCTGCTGCGGAAAGAATGTATCTATTACATCTTGTTTAAGAAAGTATTTGTAAGTAAATAATCTCTTAAATATATCTATTAATTTTCTTAGTTTCTTTCCCGTTCAAATAACACATAAATTGTCTTTCTTTAAACTGATAATTAATACAACATTCATCAACTTTACGTTTTTCTGATTGATTTAAGATGAGCGTGTATGAGTGAATGAAATGAATGAAATGAATAAGAACAAGATTTATTTTTTTATATCTTATTCTTGCTTATATAATACTTGTCAGTAACGCCCTTGTATAAAATTAGATGAAGGGCAAGAAACGGTAAAAAATGTTTTTTTTCTGTTATATGTAGACTGACCCATATAATACGAAAAATTGATGCCTTTCCCAGTTTTCTCCGAAGAATCATAAAATGGTGAAAAAGGGTTCAAAATTTCTGCACATATTCTTTCATTTTTGAATAACAGACTATCCATAGCAAAAGAGTTGATTTTATGCCGTTAACCCTTTCTTTGTAATAAAGTTATTCCTTCGTTTCATCGAAGAAAGCGAAAAAAAAAGGAACGGAAAAAGGCAATAAAAATCGTACGGGGTTCACCGATATCGACTGGACCGCTGCAATATAACTTAACCCTTAAAGTTAAAACCGAGGAAACGGGTTGCCGTATGGTAAACGATCCTGGAAAAGCAACTTCGCTAAATTCATAAAGAATCTCACTGCGCGGCAGAGTAAGCCGACGCTCGTAAAATGTACTTTGCTATTTTTACTCGCTGACGTCCATGTAAAAAAATAATATTTCGGTACGGTACATGCAAACGGTAAAAATTTACGCAAAAACAACGCTTGGAAAAAGAGGCCGAAAAAATTAACGGTACCGCGGACGAAAGCCTTTCTTCGTATCGAGAAACCGTTTTTGCAAGAGAGCCGTAAATTTTATTTGACTTTGGGAAAAAGATTTTTCGTATCGTTTGCTTACTTTACCGAACTATTTTTCGACCGGATCTACGCTTTCCCGTTATACTTTCAAAACTAAATTCCGTTATACTTTCAAAATTCGTTCACGCTAAAAGAGTACAAGTTTGAATAATTTCTTTTTTAATATACATATACTATTGAGATTATATTAATTTACATATATTATCGAGGTGTTTTTTTAGGCTTACATGAAATATGTTTAGTATTTTTTTTAATTACAGATTTACAAAAAATATATTTTTTAGACTTTTTTTATTTTATCTGTTAAATATAAGTAAATGTGCTATTACAATATATACACAAACTGCGCTATTGTTATTTTATACATTTGAATTGTCTTCAAGACTAAAAGCATCAGAAAGTATTCTTTATTCTTTATTCTATACATCAATAACATTTAACGAAAATGATATTAAATTCTGAATAGAACTGCCATAAACAGGTTTAGTGGCATTGTATAAATTTTTGCCAGATCAGTATAGTTTAAATATTTCGTCAGAGTCCCGCGATCATCGTTCTCCGACTTCTAAATTGGATCGGGGGTTGCGAATACCCGTCGGATGGTTTTATTTGAAGTCAGGTTAAATTACGAGACCGATGGACGACGCAGCCGGCGGGCGTGAGCGGCAAGGTGAAAAGCACGGCTCGAAGGAGATTTAATACGATCACCGCGCGAATATCACACCCCGGACCCCACCCCTAGAGAGCGTCCCCGACTTCATCGGCCAGGTGCTCGTTGTCATGCACTCCCGTGTACGATATTGCCATGGAGTGGGTGGCGGCTGTGAGAAGGGAAGGGGCGGGGTGGTGGTTGTCGCAGCTCGCGGGCGTTCATTAGCGGCTGCACAGGGTGGATCTCGGAATTCGCGTAGCAAGGCTTTCCGCGGGGAGGCGGTGATAGGAGCGTGGACGAGGAAGGAACGAGAGGAAGCCGGAGAACGAGAAGGAAGGAGATAAAGCGCACTCCACTCGCCGGAGAGTTAATCCACGTGTGAAATTCGAGTGACCCCTGACCCCTGACAAAGTGCCTGCCTTTCTCCCCTCCGTCCTCTCCGCCATACCGTTTCTCGCATCTCACTCGTGTTGCGTGTATCGGGCTTCAACTACCGTGATTCTATCGGGACGAAGGAATGCCACCGGACGAATGTCGTTTGTCGTATTGTTGTCATCTGTCGTTCGAAAATTTCACATACACCGTTTTCTCGAAATATCGTGAAACGCGATTCGTACAATAATTGATTAATGATTAAATTTGATATATTTATGCATATATATATATATATTTAGCCGTTATCTATAACTTATATCAATAAGAGCTAGAAATAATGTAAAAATAAACATCTTTATTCTTGGACGTGAAAATATACATATTATAGCTTAAAATTTGTCAGCATTCTCTCGAGAAGCTCTCGTGTCCCAGTAGGTAGCAAAACATTCTCGCCTAGTGAGGTTTTACATCACAGACCGTTGATTACATTCTTTCGAGGTTTGGACGATTTGTAATGCGTTGACGACAATCTTGGGTTACGTTTTTCTTGGAGAAGGTTCGTGGTTGTCCGTTGTGTCCATGATGCGTTTATGGCTATTTCGAAAAGTCCTGACGCGCGCGGGAGGGGTCCGGATCTTGCCACAAAATACTTTGCATTGTTAGTCCTATTGTGATCAATAAGTAGTTTAGGAGTCCATTGAAATTTTTACAGTTTTCAAAGAAAAAAGGTCTGTTTTTTGCCCCGAGAAAAACGAAACGAAGAAAAACGGCTCACAAATTGTCTGTGGGCTATTCTTATTCCATGATTCCATCTTATTCGTGACAATTATTTCATTTTCACGATCAATATTAATTTCTGATTCCCAGTTCCTACAAATTGATTCATAAATGTATTATTTATTATATCATTTAGTTTTTTGCTGTTTTATTCGACCATGTTGGCACGTTTAAATATAAGTAATTCTTAACAAATCTCCTGCTCCTTCCTTCTTCTTTTCGCATAAGGATCGCAGGATATTCGGAGAAGGTTTTGGAAGGAAACCAGGACACGGATACCGCTGGTAGCCGGCGCGGAGCAGTCGGTTAGGTTATTGGGAAGCCGATATCTGGCCGCAGGGAGGATAGAAGAGGTCGGACGGAGAGCAGACTCGTTCGGTAGATTCGGTAGAGGGGGGAAGGGGGTTGGAGTATTGGCTCCTGAAACTGGGGAATACCGAGGAAACGAGTTGTGTCGTATACCGTGGAACTCTCTTTCCGTCTTGCTCTTGCCCTCCGCTTGCCAGCCGCTCGTTCTCTTTTCCGCTCTTTGTCGTACGTTCGCGCCGGGCGGGGTGGTCCTTGCGTAGGATATGGGGTATTGTATCCGCTCCCTTTCTCTTTTTCTCGTGGCATCCCTTCCATCCCAGCCATCGCGTCCTGGGCCCATACCCCCCGATCCATATATTTAAAACAAATGCTATCTGATGCGGCGCCGCTTTGTGGAGGCAAGATGAGACCAAGCTCATCCCTCCGCTCTTTGCTCTCATCCTCCCGCGACCTCTCTCTTTCTCCACCCTTCCGCCTCCCTTTCTGTGTCGTTCTTTTTCCCTTTCACTCGCGCACGCTCTCTTCGGCGCTTTGCTCGCCGCTCTCTTTTGCCGCTGGCTGCCACGGAAGCAGGGGTGCTTCCACGTCGCTTCGAGAAGCTTCCTGTCCACGTTTTTTCCGATAGATACGAGAAACTAGCCTCGGATATGGTGTCCGGTGACGTTTCCCGAGCGTTTATCGAGATCATAGCTGATCTTTTATCTAGTACTTTGATGAACAGTCTTTTTTCCTATTTAAATTAATAGCTCGATTGATCAAATCGATCAATCAGTCTGCTGATTTACATTAAATTTCTCATTATTTCTTCTACTTGATTCTTTTTCACAATTGTAAAATATCATTGGAAATTGAAAGATAACATAATATACCTTATATCCGATAGTATGCGAGACTAATTATCGACTTTTTAATTACGACGGTTGAGTTAAACGTTGACAAACATTTTGTATTGCAATCGATCACGATCGGCAAACAGCGAGATATTTGCGGAAAAGTTTGAGGATCGCTGAGAATTCGTGAGAGCGTAGGTGTCGCGAGTCTATCAGCCAATGCGCGGGAGTTCTCCTATCTCCGCCAGTAAATCCGGCCGTAAGTTAAACTATTGGGGAATCGAGGCGATTCTCCCAGCGCCTCCAGTGTACGTACTCGGTTCTTCCAGTAGGGTCGCGGAAGATCCTCCAGAATCAAGTTTACGTATATCTCGTTGCCTATCATCTCCATCACCATAGATTGCCCATAAAGAACCCCAGCAATCCGTGGTTATATGCGACGGAGCTACGGGTCGACTTCATTCTCTGTTCGATTCTTCGATCGAACCTCATCTTATATTTTTACTTTGTATCGGGCAATTTTGAACGAGAAATTAATAGAAATATATTGAGAAGTAAAGCTGAAATAATTTATGACAAATTTAACCACAGATTTTTTTATTATTGCATTTTTTACTTTTATAGCATTAGCAATATATGTTTATCATAATCTAAAGTTCAAACCAAAATAATCTCTAATTAAATCAAAGTAACAAATAAGTTACTTCAGCCTTGAAAGTTGAATCATCATCGTTGGAATGTAGACGAGCGAGCACATGGTAAAGTTTAGCCATCCTCTGGGGAGGTCTGCATGAACAAAACCGACTCTTTAGGTCTCCTTAATATATCGAGCGAGCCTCTACCATACGCCTGTAGCATAGTGGTGTGTGCCGGACGTGTTGCCATAAACGCGTTATAGCCGGAACGAATCCGTTCTGTTACCTCTGAAATTTAGGGAAACTGTCTTGTTCACGGTTGTGCGACCTCCGTCCGGTTCCCTTTCGTTCTTATTATCGTGAGAATGTAGAGGGTAGATGGACGAAATTTGTGTGAATAATCGTGGTAGAAAAGAGTGAAACGAGTACACATTAAACATATTAAAAGTATGAGAAATAGAAAGAAAAGAGAAGGGAGAAAGAAAAGGGATATAATTGTTTAATTTATAATAAATATATAAAAAAAGGGAGAGAAGAGATGTAGACTAGTGGATTAATTAGACATTAAGAATTCTATACAGATTTTCAGACAAGTTGATATGAACTCATAAATACGACCATAATATTATTTTTAACATTTTTATATCAATTATGTTTAGCGCTAATTTGTAATATAAATTATATGATGTTTCGTATGGCGCCATTTATAATACTTTTATATTACGATGCATTCTATCAAAGTCCTAAGAGAATACAATTGAGGTTTTGGACGATATAGGTAAGAGGGATCGGAATGGGCGTGCTGTTGGCTCCATAAACACCCGCAAAACCCAACCTCTGTGCCGCATCGTGCAACCTCTCTATTGCGGATGACCGATAGTCCAGAATACGCTAACGCGCGAAGGCTACTTCAAAGAATCACAATCAAATTGCATTAAAAGTTCAATAACGTATGGTCTCTATAAAATAGTTAATATCTATAATTATTTAATTTTTATTTTATTTATTAGAACATTTAATAGTTAGAATAGTTAAACCAAATGCAAGATTATGAAATTAATATATTTTTATATATTAATAGAAAATTTTTTGCTAATTTTTTGATACAAATAAAAAGCTTAAATCTGATGTAATCTTAGCGAATCCTAGACCTAGTCAAGTGAATCATGGTTTCACTAAGGCTCTCTGATAGAATTGGGATGATATATTACCACAAAAAACTGCCAGTAGGTTAGCATATTGAAGTTATTTCCGAGCAAAAAGCAACATTTAAAAAAATGAAACGAGATAGATTTTAAAACGACCTTCAATGATTTTTAAGGCCAATGCACAGCGGGAGATTCGTATTCATAATGAGAGGATGGCATTTTTTTCTCTATAATAAATAGTTTTTTTGCCTTATGTTGTATATGTGTACATATATATGCATACGTGTAAGAGTGGAACGATTGGCAAAATCGATGAAACCGAAACCCCGTCGAGTCGATAACGCGTTACTCTTTGTTTACTGAATTTGTATTTTCCAGAATTGATTCGTCGTTTGACAGCGAAAGGTTTTCTATTTCAGTTCTTGAGGTTTCGTCTTGACTGAAATAGCTTTTAATGTGAGAATTCTTTTGACCTGCCTTTTACAAGAGATATTTTAAGAGAGATTAATTATAATACGATTATTTAAGAGATAACAATTAAATGCTTTTACTTTTTGTAGAATTTTCCATTTATTTGAGGGTTTGAGGATTTGAGATCATAAATAATGATTAAACTGAAGATTAGAATGATAATTATAAATGTTAGATAATAAAAATATTGATAAAAGTTAGATTTTTATTTATAATTTTTTTTTAAATTATATCTATGAAATTATATCTATGCCATCCTTATGTAAGGAAACATGAAAAACTAATTTGTAATTTGTTCTGAAACCCATGAAGAGTTTTATGGTATAAAGATTTAATGATATTAATATTTCGCAAATTGCGAAAGTACTCTATTCTTCCATTTTTTTTTATAAAAGGAAACATGAATATAGATCATGATTTCGTTTAAAAATATAAAGAGTAGAATAACTCTAATGGCTCTGGTATGACATTCCTGTGGCGAATAAAGTTTATACGAAAATAATAATTATTACGTTGATGGAAACATTAGAAAGATTCATTTTGATGTAAAAATGGATAAAGTATAGTAGTAAAAATATTGTTTCAAACTTATATGTTTTTTTTAGAAAACTGTAATTTATTTTATTATTATTTTCTTTTATAATATTAAATTTTTTTTAATGTTACTTTATTTAATGATTTTGCGTAAAAAATTCGGGAAATATTACATACTTCCTATGTTGATCCACGCTAATACTATAATTTATCTAACAATAGCTCTCGCAGGTCAGCCTTCGGCCAGGTGCACTCATTCAAGCGATCTGAGAATAATTTGTTCGGGGTTTTCGGTAGGAAAGTTTCGATGTTTCTCCCACTCTTGGAATGTAATATTTTGGAAGTTGCATAGGTAGCCTACTAAAATAGTTTCTCTTGTATTCTGCACTATGTATAAAAGTACGATCACGTTTTTTCCGTTTCGATGACGTTAGATCTTTCATAGGGGCGTTCTCCGGAACAAATAATTGTGTTTACAGATAGGTATCTCATCAATCTTACCAAGCCAAAAAGTTGATCAAAAAGCATATTTCATTAATTTTTTAAAAATTATACGGCGCAATATGCAATATGTATTACTAATATATTATACTTATAATTGTATTATCCAAACTCCAATAGTTAATTTCTTTATTTATTCAAATTGGATATTTTTTTTTAGCAGAGGAAGAGAAAGAGAGTTAAAAAAATGATTAATTGCGATAAATGTTATATTCATGGTATTTAGTGTTTATTGTTTTACACTTTTCGAATAAAAGTGCGGATTCGCTTAGCTTGCATCGTGAGAGCAAAGTGCAGCCCCTCTGGGAGCGGACGATCGAGCAAACGGTGAGGGTGGAGGGTGGCGGTGGTGGCGATCGTGCCGGGCAGTGTCCATTTATCTCGCGTTTTGTCGAGTGCCAGAATACGTTCTTTATTTACAGGCGACTCGCGTTTTCCAGGACGCTGCATCGAGTGCTGACGAGAAACGTGTTTATTATGCGATCCGCCTCGAAGTTACGCGCTCAGAGGGCGGATCGCCATTGTCGATGAACCCGATGCGGGGAGGCGGGCCGGCCGCTGTTTGCGCCCGCGAGCATAAAGCAGATTTCCAGTGATTTACGTCGAGTCACCAAACATACCGCGCGCATCGCCGTGAAAACGCCTTCGGCCGCCGTGTTCCATTCATCCGCGCGGTTTTCATGCCTGGACCGATTTCATTCATGCCTAGCCAAGGTTGGGGTGACGCGTCTCTCGATGAAACCGAGAACATTCGGCCGCCAAATATAACTTTGAATAGTTGAATATATTTGTGTTTGAATTCAATAAAATATTTCGGAACGGTGATTTTTTTTTCCCCGTGAATCTGTCAAAACTAAACGTCGCACCTGTAACAGTATAGATATCGATTAATCAATTTATTTTATGCAAATACGTATATTATTAATATATTTCTTTAAAAAATTATTTGAAAAAGTTTATACAGGTAATTATATGTAGCTGAATATTTTAACAATATAATTGACAATGCAATTTTTGACTTATCTTTTCCTGCTCTTGTGGAAAGATGAGCCGTGAATCTTTTGATCAATGACACCCACACGTCCCGTGAGATCCTATACTTTACGCGTCGTCCCTCGATGAATGTCCCGGAAGAAACGTTCTTTCTGGTCGCGCGATGCGCACCAGGATGCTCGGTATTATATCGCCGAATTGTATTGTCCGCGGGAGAATCGTATAAAGTTTCGGATGATTGTACTTTCGCATTTTTGATGACATCTCCCGTTTGGGAATAGATATGTCTCAATTACTTGATCTTACCTACTTTTATCCGAGGTCATTTATGCGAGAAAGCGTGTGAATGAAAGTTGCATTTAAAAAAAATAAGCGATAACAAATTGGGTGGTATCTACGAAATTACAAAATTGAGTCGAACCACGCAATTTTTTGTAAACTTATCTTCAAAAATAGGTCACTTTAAAATGACAAATTTGAGAACAAATATTACAAATGTATCATATTTTCTGGAGGATATTGTTGAAAAAAAATTTCAAGGACACAATGCTATTGAAAGAAATGCAGAAAAGTAAGAATATAATAGAATATAATATAATTTGAACATTTGATTAATGACTTTCACTTTTGGAAGCATAATGAAGTCACCACGGGGTAGATACTATATTGTGGTCAAGGCCATGTAGCTATATTGAAATTGTGGAACTTTCACATAAGACACCCGCTGGCTTTGGTTTAACGATATTTTTTTTTTAGACATTTTTCGCGTGCAGGCGTGCCGTGCTCCATTGCGACAAAAACCTCCATGTTCCATCTCAACTACTACTTTATTACCGTGCCACGCGCCACACACAATGAAGCAAATTGAAACAATTTGCTGTGCCTTTAGAAGCTTTCCAAAAATGCGGGATAACTCAGGGCGCATGGCATGCCATAAATTTCATTGGCGACGCGTTGAGCCAAAATATATGGAGGAAAGGAAAAGTCGTCACAATGCGTGCGAAAGGAAGTAAGGTGTATAATCGTTAAGTTTAAAAAAATTTCATGAAACCATTACTTTCTGAATGTACTGTTATACGCATATTGTCTTTTCCTTTTAGAAAACTTTTATTCTTGACACGAGCTGCCAATGAAAGTTTATAAATGATTGATTAAATGGTCGCGTGTCTTTTTATTCCGCGCAATATTATCATACAAATATTGGGTTAAAGTTTTTAGTAAGAATCTGTTCTGCCGTCCTTTCCCCTCCTTTCTTTCTTTTGTTCTTCTTTTCACTTCTTAGTACAGAGATGGGAGCATTCCGAATGAACCGGATCGTGATACTTTCCGACCACCCTCTTACTCGCCTCACCCTTCGGTATCTACGTTTCGGTATAGTTGTGCGAGGGTTGCTTCAATCGTACAGAAAGAGAGGAATGCGATTTGGGATTTCCGCGTTGGCGTGGTTAGATTAAAGGGATCTTGTAAGACATTCGCTTGAGTCGCTAATAAAGTATCTCGTTTCGCAATCTGTTCTCGGTTGTTCTCTCCGTAATATTTTACGTATATTTGCACGAATTAATACAAAAGTAGCTAAGTGAAAAACACTAAATAAATTTAAACGAATCAAGTGAGATTATTACCAAGCGTTATTGCAATACAGGAATTATAAAGTTAATTAAAATTATCTTTACAACAAGATCACTAGAATTTATAACATTTCAATTGGCCTGTTTGTTTTCGCTGAACTTCTGCACTAGTGCAATTAGTTAGAACGAGAGAAAGTACATTTGTTTCATTCTAACTTATTATACTAGTTCAAAAGTGCAGTGAAAATGAATGGGCCTATAATCTTAATTTTGTGTTTTTCAATTGTTCAGAGATTTATGATCGGTTCAATTTACGTTTATAATGCGATGCGCGTGGCCGACATTTATCTTAAAGCAATTTTGTACGGTACAGAAGACACTTTTTCAATTGTCAGTCAAAAGAAAGACATTACTGGTTGTTCCTCTACTCATGTTCAAAGCCTGTATTTGTTCCACAGTTGGCCAGCAATTTGAAAAAGTTTGTAAATGTCGAGTGGAAGTAAAAGCACGATACGCAAACACCAAAAAGTAACTTCTTACTGTATGTCTGATTGCTTTAGTCGAGTACTGACTTTATTTTATATTCATTGTAGCTTTGAAAAAGGATAAGATTAAGAAATTAGTATTCATTAAGCTACAGGTATTTTTAGCTTCCAAAGGTTTAGCTGCAAATACTCTGCATATACTCTTCCTATTGAAAGAGTATAAATATATCTATTTGCAGTTAAACCTTTAGAAAGATTTAAAGTATTCATAAGATGGAAGGTTGGAAAAGAATTTAGATGTTTACAATATTTTAAATATAAATTTTATTCTGAAGACTAATTAAATTAGTTTTTCAAGATAAATGACTATTTTATTTCGATAGCAATTTATAATATTTTAGCTCCGTTATATTTGCAATCCTTGCGGTTATTTGGCTTTTATTTTGTATTGGAAAATGAAAGCTTAAGCAATTAACAGATGACTTTCGCACTTTTATGACGACAAGGTATCGTCACAAAATATTGCATTGCAGTTTTGAGATGAAAATGTGTGATAAAAATTTTTAAGAATGACAGGCTGCGGAGGGGGGGAAGAGGAAAGCAAGCACCACATATGGCCGTCGGGGAGTATTAGATAATGGTGTTAGCTGTCCCCAATATATTCAGTCACCCTATTTTTAGTGGTAGCCTCGATACAAAGAACTTTGGGTATGCAACATGCACATAAGCAGAATTCGCGTATATTGTTAGTCTCGTTGTCGCATGCATGTTTCATCAATAGCGTTATTCTGTTTGCTATGTCAGGAATTGTTAACATTTTATAAAGAAAATCTGTTTTTGAATATATTTATTTTAACTTATTTTAAAATAAAATCTGTTATTTCTTATAATTATATTATATAAAGAGAAGAGTTTCTTTGTAATTGATATACTAAAATAATGTTATAAAATAATATAATTTTATATATATTTTCTCATTATATATAATATTATTTCATAAATTTATAAAAAAATCTTGTATGTAACAGAACTAAAAACTTTTCTTATTTTTATCAACGATTCCCAGAGATCGCGTGCAATATCGATACCAAAGACTTGATTAGCTCCGAATGAAAATCCGACGTGGACGGATATCCACGAGATATTAACGTCTACAGAATGGATCAGGAGGTTTAGAAAGGAAGGAAGGCGGAGGTGCAGTTGAAAGGCGAAGGGGGGAGTTTGGTTGATTTTGAGGGGTTGCTACGGGGGTTGTCGTGGCGTACCCCTGCGGGCTCCCGCTCTCGGCTCCTAGATGCCAGGGTGGTTTACCCCCGACGACCGTAATACGCTGTACGAGGGGTGAGAGTGCAGCGAATGTATACAAGCTTGTGTACGTGCACACATGTTAGAACGCGGTATTACGTACGTGGATAGCCGCGTCTTTCGTGTATAGTTGACGACATTGATCATAAATACAAGAATGTATACATATGTTGTTTGTAGAATTTTTTAAAAATATTTAAAATCTGTACAATAATTTTTACTCCTTTATTTAACTGCTTCAATTTTGAATGAGCAGATACTTTTGTGAATTTTATAAACACACAGCGATCATTGTTTACTAATCAAGAAATATGTACGATTAATCGTATTCTTTTTTGTTTGCGACATCTTAGCTACATTTTTAACTAATACAATATTATCAGTTTTGCTTATATTAATAGATATTAATTTTGAAATAGTGCTGCAAATGTTTAGACTGTTTGCTATCGTAAACTTCATGCGCTATACCACGTATGACATCGAATAAGGCAGGCATGCTGTGTTCGACGAAAGGGGACCACTGGACCAAGAATAATCGATAAATCTGCTTTAGAAGGGCGAGCCCATCCCCTATAGTCTGCATCTAAGCGATCTTTAGGATCAGTAACGACACGCTTGCTCCTTGAAAAAGTGTGCCGCAGTGTCGCCTTTGAAATATGAACAACGCTCACAGGATATCCCTTTATAATATTTTCACAATTTTTTACAAAAGTGTGTGTAAATAACAAAAGATTTATCCAATACTTATTTTACGTTAACATCATATGCGATCTTGATTTTGCGCCGTCAAAATGAAATAGTTTCAATTTTATGCTCAAATAATTGTTAAGATTGTTAAATCACTGAAGAAAGCTCGTTCATAGAATACAATAAGATCTGTGATTGGGTTTAAAATTAAAAATGAATATTTCTCGTTGTTCGTCAAGCTAGTATCAGGGGAAAAAAGGCTAGAAGCTGTAATCTATGTGAGAACCTCTGCGGGGTAAGTCTCACCCTATCCAGTCATGTGTGATGGACCTAAATGGATGAGACGCACCCCTGCAGCGGCTGCTGGCCTATCGGCTGTCCATAATTTTTGCAGCTATTCCAAAGGGTAATATCTGGAGGGTGGGTACACGAGGCTCTCTACCTCCGAGAGGATAGGTACTAAGTACCTACTTGCTCGGGCATTAAAAATGCTGGCGTGCTTTTGCCACGTACGTCTAGACCCCAATCTAGTTCAACCTTCTACATCGTTTCTCTCTCTCTCTCTCTCTCTCTCTCTCTTTCTGTCGATAACCAATATAAGATATAGAATATAGCCGTAAATACATTTTTCTCATATAATATTTTATCAATCTAAACAAACTTTTTACGAAATATGTACATGTCGCAATTATCATAGTAAAATTTGATATCTCGACTTCTTGATATTAAAAAATATATTTAGCGACAATAATTTTCAGATAAAGTTAAAGTCAACTTTTCTTAACGAGAACAGGAAGATTTTTATTCTAATTTTTTAATTTTTATAATTTTTTTTCCTGAATATAATTTCTATTTTCAAAAAATTTGATAGCTCTTATAAATCTTAGAAATGCTGTCTTTATACAATTTTATACAAACATTATAATGCATTTGGCTTTCGAGAATATGAATATTTTACATATTGCAAGAAGAAGCCTACAAGCTTCTACATTATTTCAAGAGAGAGCGAGAGAGAGGGAGAGAGGGAGGGAGGGAGAGAGAGAGAGAGAGCCCAACTGAAGATATTACGTAGGTTCATTTCGATGTGAATCGATTTGGCAAATTGGTCAATCGTTGAGGGGTCAGAATTTCAGTAGCGGCTGCAATGACGGGGTAGAAATGAGGCTGCTGGTCCGAGAGGGTGGTGTCGGGTTGTACCAGGACGGTGGAAGGAGAGACGGTGTAAGGAAATTGTTCCGACGTGTCCACTTCCTCCCGGACTGATGAGTTCCGTTCTGCCGTTGGATGGAAGCTGGGTGGACCCTCGCAAAAAGAAACCGAGGGTCCGCCCTGAACGTTTCGAACTTACCTACGAATTTGGTCGGAGAACCGATTTCATGGATTTTGAAACAGGTCAGCGTAACTTGTAAAATCATGAAATTCGTATTCCAGTCAAGTAACTTAATTCCAAATGCATGTGAAAGTCGCAATGAGTGAAAGTTACAATGAGTTGCAAAATTGAAGAAATGGATTTGTATGTATAGTAGTAAATGTACATGTCGTATGCCCTCGTTCTAAGGAAAAGCCATAAATTTATTTTTTCTAAATTTAGACAGTCTTTATGAATTGTATCTTTTATATCTCCGTTACTTTTACTTTTATTGCTTTCTTTGGTTTTTTTCCTTTAGACATCCTAAAGACATCAATTCACTAAAAGATAGGTAGTGGTTGCAATCTCTAACACATGCCATTTTTTGACATAGGTCCAAGGACACATTCCATCATGAAACTGACAGTTGAAAATAAATTATTCTCGTACGAATCGTTCGATCTTTTCTTTTCAATTGCATTTTACTTTGTCAGACACTCTCTTAGTTTATTGCAAACTATTTTTATAGATAGTTAAATTAATTTTTAAATACAATGTTTTGGATGTGATTTAAAAAATTCTTAGTAAATGTATAGTACGGTAGAACTTTTCAATTTATTACTTTTCACATTCCTAAGATCGATCTAATCTAAGGTCTACTCAGTATCGTATTTGTAGGTTCGCGCGATATCGCTGATAAAAAAACGTCGAAGAAAAAGAATTTTTGATTGCATGGGCGGTCGGAGCGAGTGAAAAATTTCAACACGCAAAGGAACAAAAGCGTGGCCCGTTCTACGAGCGAAAAACAAGTTTCCTCTCGGAAACAAATGTGGAAAGATCGATCCGCGTTCCGCGAAACGACGGCGCGGCGCGCCGCGCCGATTTAGCGGCGAACACGGCCTGAAAATCGGTGGTTTCCGCGAAACAATTCGCCTTTTCAGCGGCTCTCGCTGTGCCAATCGACGATCAAACAGCGCCTCGACGAAACAAATGTGTGCGTGAACGCACTACGTGACGTACACGTGCCTGTGGGGCAGGTACTCTTTAATCCGCGACAGCAGCCGCGAGCGGGTCGATAACCGATAACGAGGTCGGGGCATTGCGATGCAAAACAGCTCGTTAAACGTTTTTCCTAAGATCGCACGACGCCGCGCTTTCGCTTTTACCTTCGCCCTCGCAGCGGCCACGAGCAAAAGACGTTAAGTTCGAAGAACAGGGCGTCTCTCGAAGACGACGACGATTCTGTGTTTCGTCGAGAGCGGAAGGAAGAGATCTTCACTATCTTCACTGTCGTTGCGAATTCCCCTCGAAAGAAGCTTATTATTTCCCGCCGTACATCTTTCTCCGGACTTTTGCGAAACGCCGTGTAATCCTCGACACGTTTCATCATAAGAATAGTTAATCAATCGCAAGAGAAAATCAATGAGAATCCTTTTGAATAACCCTACGGGAAATCTCTTGTTTATTTTTATTGCACTGCTTTCAGCTTCTTTCGTAAAGATTTCTCAGCTACTGCCTGCTCTGAAAATTCGATTATTATTCATTTAAAAAAACTACAAATTGAGAAATTGGAACTGTCTGCTCTACTCTATTGAAACTGTGTGTGTTAATGGATTTACTTTTTTTAAATATTGCAGTCTCTGCAATTTTTGGGTATATCGTTTTCTGTAATATAAATGCATTTTCGTGGCAACGACTCGTTGAATTTTTTTTTGCGAGGAGCATTCATGCATTTTCGGCGTAAACGCGGCTCGCCGATTTGCCTCGACCGATCGCGTTGACACTGCCTCCGCAACCGTGAAGAGACCTTTACGAGCGCGTAATCCAGTGCGTAACAACGCGATCTACGTACGTAAACGAAGCGTCCCAACCCTGCGTCCAGCAGCCTCTTTCGCATGCGTAGCGCCTGCGGTCGGTGCGTTGTTGGGCAGGTGAACCGGGGCGAGAGTGACACACAGGAGAGAGTGGGCGGGGTACTTACTAATTGTCCGAGCCCTTCGCCCCTCGACCTGACCCCCTCATCAACGCTGATTGCCTAACTCTAGGACCCTCAAACCAGAGTCCTCACGATTCTAGACTAGCGAAGAGGATCGACGTCCTCCGGCGTGTCGACGAAGCGAATCAACCGCTCCTTCCGCGTCGCATTATACTTCAATTGCTCGTAGTCAGTTGCCTGAAGTCCTCGTTGATCCTCTATCGATCACTGTTTGACTAATTGGAATAGTTAAAATAATTCTATTTATTTCGGACTCACATTTACGTAGAATGATTGAAATAAATTTGATTTGATTTTTTTTATGTGTGGAATGAAATTTTTTTATTTCGCGTTGTGAATCTTTTATATTTGATAAAGTACACGAGATGTAAACTATTATATAACTAAACTTTTGCGAATATATGCAAATTTTGTTGCTGCAATTAACGTGGTTATCTCGAAAAATATTCATTTTCCCTCCCGTTTACACTAATTGTGAGATCGCGAGGTCAAACGCGATAGCTCGGCGTTGCAGCACGTAAAATGCCAAACGGTTCGGGCTAATAAGAGCGGTTTGTTTCGAAATCGCAAGTGGAAGTCTGTATACAGTCCGAAAGTCGATTATTCAGCTCGGGGATCCGCACGTACGCCCGTTGATTTTTTCCATCCCGTGTGCCGCGGCTGACTCAATTATACATGACGATTCTTTGAGCAAACATTAGTTAGCGCCGACTGGCTCGCGCGTCGGATTGGCTTGGATCGGCTCGCCTCGGTTGATGTGGTGACCCTTCATGGTTGCTTGGTTCCGTTGTCTACTCGTCAACGAACAGCCCCACGGTTACAGGGTGTCAACGCGGTTCTCATTTTCTCGCCGGGGGAGTAATCCCATTAAGCGCCGCGCGAAACTGCGCGAGATCGCCGAGCTTGCGCGATCGATCAGTCACTTTCGAAATTTCAGCGCAGATTCGATCGCGATTTTTAATCAAGGCGATCTGATCAAGATTTTACATCGCGCCAGATATGTTGTTACACGCCACGTATCGAATTTTCGCTGCAATGTTTTCGATCCGAAGGTATATATCGGGGAGGCGCGTACACGTCGCACCTGCAACCGGAATGCGAGAATTGAGTTATTCGACGTCACCGAGATTAACTGCGCTCGTACTCTGTGCACCAGTTGACAAACACGACCGGAACAATTCAGAAAAAAAACTATCCCTTACCCCAGGTCGTGTTTCAGCGTGATGCAGCACAGTCCCGACGGACATTTCGCGTCATGCGACATCTCGTCGAATGAGCCGAACGTTATCGAACCGCGGTTGCGTCGTGTTCATGGTTTTTCTGCCGGCGCGGCGTGTGAAATTAAGTGCGCGTAAATTTTCACGCGCGGAGAAATCACGGGATCTCCGCGAGTAATCTCTTCGATTCCGCCAGCTCCTGCAGCGCAAAGAACCACTGACCTGTCAGATTTATCTCAGAGAGATCTGAGAACCGCTGATGTGTCCCCGAACCTATAGGTACTAATACAGATCTCACGCACTCTCCCCTCGATATAAACCATTCTCCACCCTTGTGCTCGCCGTATGGGATCCTTTACGCACACACGAAAGAGACGGGACGATTGCGCGACGGTACGACCATTCAGATTTAAATCGCGACAAAAAAAATATGGATTCCCCTTGCAGCAGCACGGAGTGCGACGCGTTCCGCTCTCTTTCATATTCTTCCTTTCTATTCGCGTTGCCCGGACTGTTCGACGACACTTCCTTGACACTTTTAAGAATAGATCTCACGCGCGCGTGGTAGATATCGATCATTCTTAGGATATAATAGTGATCGATCGTTAAATTTTACTTTAAAGGTGCTGAAAAGGATGTGATTAAATACGACAGATTGTTTAAATTTTCACATACGGATTTCGATTTATTCATCTCGTTGCATTTCTACCATCTATTTACATTAAAACTCTGGCTTATAAATAATATCAATATCTCTGTGTTTTTTGGTCTCTCTCTCTCTCTCTCTCTCTCTGTCTGTCTCTCTCTTTCTTTCTCCTCTCTCACCCATTCACTTACTGTGTACTTCTATGAACACACAAAATGTAAATAAATCTTTATCTCTCTGTAACTACTTTATTGTCCACGAACTATATACACGGTATATATACAATTCGTTTCCATATGTACATTTGTTCAAATCTATGAAGTTCATCGAGAATTTTATAATTTTGATTTAATAAAATTTATAAAATTCATCGTGAATTTGTAAAACTTGAAACATGTGTCCGCAATGGTAGACAAACTGTCTTCGATGTGTCTTGGAATATCTGAAAGCTGAATTATCTAAAAAATTCATGATTAATTTTATGAATGTATCAAATTTGTTCAATCGCGTATTTTATCATTTTATCATTTATTTTATGATTTTAATTCATTCATAAAACTCATAATTAAAATGTTATATGTACAATATATACCTCTGTAATTCGAAAATCTTATAAATTTTGTTATTCGTAAAATTAATCATAAATTTTTTCGTCTACCATCACGGCGATACGTTTTCACTAGCCTTCTTCCAAGATATTCGGGACTTCGTTCCTGCTATTTGGATCTACGATTTTGAATACGGCCTCCAGACTTTCGCAGACGACGTCGAGAGTTTCGTCGGCGACGGACTCCTCTGTGAGGGCGGTATTCTCTGGGAAATGAGCGCGGTGGGCGCCTTTAACTCGTTTCTCGTGCCCTCGGTTGGTTTTTTCGGGTTTCTGTCTGGCGATGACGACGACGAGGATGTGCTCGGTGGCAAGGTGTTCTGTCCAAGAGGCATGAAGGCACTTCGAACCTCGTCGGCCGCGGACTCACTACCCGACTCGCTAGGGCTGGGCGGAGTTCTGGACGGACTCGTCGCGATCGCCAGAACCGATGTCATCGCGTTCGTCGTCGACATATTGCTTGTAAACGCCGCGTAATCGGGATAAGTGTTGACGTAGTCAATTGGATACGTCAGAATTGGCGAGAAGGCCGAATTGAACAGATCGGGGGGTGGTGGTACCGCTCCTGAGGAAGAAAGAATCGGTTAATCTCGACCGTCCGTCCGCGGGGGCGAACGTAGTAGTAAGTCGCATTGTTGTTTCAACGACGAGAGGGATGTACGTGGCTACGGGAAAGCGGGACGAGGGAACCGTAGAGGGGTCCGCTGTGGGAAAAGAGAGCTCAGACTCACCCCTCGGTCCAGCTCACGGAGTATGAATCATCGGCAGGCGTCGCGAACTCGACGAAATCGATAACGCGGATTCTCTCGTGAGCGCGGACTCTCTTTCAAGACTTTTTTTTTTCACGTTCACGATACATAAAAAAGTGTGAAATGTTTCTCTCGCTCAATCCGTTTTTTTTTCCTTCGTTTTCCTTCTTTTCCGAATGCGATGACGTTACGTTATTTTACCTTTAAAAGCAGAATGCGAGAACTGCCAGGTTGATCCGAAGAACCCGGCGTCCAGCCAGGGATTGAATAAGCCACCAAGTCCATGAAAACCGGCGCTATACTGATAATCTATAAAACAAATCGGAGATGCTTGATTATACATACACACGCTAACGACCAGGGTTTCGAACGTTGAAAATAGATTTCATCGTCTTCTACGCGCACGACTAACATTTAGAACTTTACGATCTACTACTAGATTCTCTCGCAGTTTATATTGCGGCTGTGCGTTTTTAAATTTGCGAGCGGTAAAGAGACATGTAGAGCCATTACAAGAGATCTTATTGTTCAAAAGAACGAAATTTCCGTGCCACGAGACTAACGAACTGACAAACGCTGAGAGAAGGAAGAACTCGGCCACCCAAGATCTATAAAAGCGAAGATTAACGGGCGCTTCCCCCGGGCGATCCGGTGGAGGCAGCTAGTGTATCTCTGTTTATACGAGCGTGGCATAAAATCCGTTATTACGACGTGGCGCGAGTTTTCGTGGCGCGGCACATGCTACCGCCATATGCGGTGCGATAAACAAACGCATAAACGCGGCTTCTTTTGCAGACGTCTATCCTTCCCCGTCGCCGTCGCTGCCGCTGGTTACCATCTTCCGCGTCTCTCCCGACTTCTTTCCCCCCGGGTGCCGACCAATAAACAGTTTGACTTAGTGGGCCACGACGGCCAACCGGCGGCGCGGCGGCGTTTTCGGGGAAAATAAACGTGGCAGCTAAAGAGCGTACCGCCGACGAAGACCTCGTTCTCGCGGCTTGACACGATGCCAGATCTCTCTGCGTGTGTCTGTGTGCACGTCGGCTGCGTACGTGTGTGCGTGTGTATGCTGCATGTGCTCTTGCGCGGCGTGCATGTGCGCGCGCTCGCTCGTGCACGTGCGAACCGACGCTCGGTGTCGAGGGCTCGGCACCGTTCAGCGGCACCGCCACCACCTCGCGGTTTGAGGTCCACCAGATATACGCCGGATTATTAAACGCCCGCGAGGCTCCGACGCCCGTTTGCGGATTCCGCGGTGGTCACGGAGCTTCCGACGACTTTCGGACCCGTCGCTTGAATACCACCCTTACCCCTCCCCCTCTCTAACAATGTCGTACCCGAGCTCCCTTCGTCGAACTGTCGGACCGCATTTCGCGATTACTATATTTTTTTTCGCGACGTTAATTTATGCAGAGAATAAAATTTAAAGTTTTGTCTTGAATTTATATATACTGTCTACTTTTGCGAACTTCTTTTTAATTTAATCTCTAAATTCTGCTTCAGTCTACTTACTACTACTACTCTAAACTTAAATTCTAGAATATTATGTATTACTATTAAATGTCAATCGCACGACATATTTTTATGTTTGACGACAACACTGCCGCAAGCTACTAATAATTACCATTACGACAAAAATAAATATCATTATTATTTGTATATCGACTTACTCGACTTAGACCTCGGTTCGCGTGGTCCGTCTACTGTAACCTTGATAGCTTTAGCGTATGTGGCTACTTGGTACGGCATCGTGTTGATCTGGATCGTTAGAGTAAATGATTTTCCTGCAAACGAAAGCGAAGTCTGCTCCTTAAAGTTTTGCGGATACTTGGAGGAATTTTGTACATATGAATACAGAGTCTTAGCTCACCTCTTCCACTACGGCCGACGAATCTGAGATCGTTGAACTTGGCGACCTGGTTCTTCATGACCGCTGTGCAATTCCTCAGTTCGCCGCAACAGTTTTCGTCATTGCCAGCCTTGATGGTAACTTGCGTGCCATCCGTGACGTCGTCGAGAGCTATGACCTTGAATGCTACCGGAAGAGACTTGTTCGATCTCCAATGAGACGGTAATGAACTGCACATGATGGTGGGGCTTCCTGTCGCTACCAAGTCACCGTGAAATCTTCTCATGCTCTCTTGAAGAGTCCTAACGTCCATTCCCAAGGAATCTTGTAGATGCATTCCTTTTTTTAATTCCAACGGAAAATCCGATAGGAAATAGTTCAATTGATAGTTTTTCAACTATCAATTCAAACTCCTACGTGCAAACACACTGTTTTGGTGAACACGATCGATCACTGTGTTCCCTTCGTCACTAACACATTCGAACAAATAATGGTGGTCACATATTATTATTTTCTGCCCCCATCTCTTAGCGAAGAAACTCCATTGTATGCTTCGGATTTGAATTTCTGTTTCGATCGCACCTTTGTACCGCGAACTGGTAAAACGTTTAAAGCAATCCGACGCGTACTCGATGCCGGCTGAGCGGATTCTAGTTTTTCGCAGCCGTAGCCGCAGCTATTTAGGGGGGATTTTTCTCCCCTCCAATTTTTCCGGAGCCCCACCCAGAGCAAGCGCGTCGACCAATGAGGACGGCGGTCGTGTTGTGGCCTCCGCGGCTCGCCGCCTTCGCCCCTAACCAGGCTTAGGGGGTGCTTTGCGAAAGGGGCTGCCTGCCTGCTGCCTGGCTCGCGCGAAGGGTGGCTTGGCGCCTCCGCTCTTCCTTAACGTATCCACTCGACCGCTCTCTTTCTCCCTCCATCTCTCTTCCATCCTCTCGCTTCATCCCGCACGGTCTCTGTCATCTCTCTCCACCCCATTTCATCTGTCTTCCTTTCTCGATCTCTCTGCCTTCACGTTCTGTTCTCCTCGTCATGTTGGCCTCGTCACTACCTTTCCACCAACCGAGCCACCTACGCCACGCTTACGTGACGACGTAAATTCTCACGCGCACGTGTTCAAACTACCCCACCACCACGCACGATGATCTGCTCCGGCAGCTGCATGCGTTTCTTGACCTCCAAGGCTTATGCGTCTTATTCAAGTGATAAACCAAAGATATTTCACGCGTACTCTCTCTCTCTATGTGCATTTTATTTATAATTCTCAAAATATGGAGGGTATTTTCCAATGATGCAATCCATGATGCAATGTCTAATTTAAACTAAATATAAGAAAGTTTTTAGATTATATTTTTGGTAATTATAGGCCAAGTTTTTTCAATATTGATTTATTTTAAAAAAATTTTGTTTAGATTTATGAAAATTAAAGGAAATTCATTATTGACTTATATATATTTTAACATACTAAAGTAATTTGTATTTAGTATATGAAGTGTAAATCTGTACATTACATATAAGAAATATATATTTAACATTTTGATAATTGTTAATTATATATTATCTTTATATTATTATCTATTATAAATAGCATTACATTTTTCTACAGAGATGTATATTCTGCATAATAAAGTAATTTTACAAAGGAATGTATAAAAT
>VBVR01001830.1:0-26924 GCA_011638315.1 Tetramorium parvispinum | reverse complement strand
TACTTACAACCTGAAATTTTAATGGGTATATCTATTGGCCATCCTGTTAACTTTAACCGTCGGTTAGTCTAACCGAGGTTGGTGAAATTGGCCCTCAGTCGAAAACGCTATATGTAGTTCATGTGCACGTATTCCGACTTCCGCAGAGAGCGTATCGTCTACGCGGATCAGCTAAAATCGGGCCGTGTCGGCGAATTGTCTGTGATTGGTCGCAGAGTTCGATACGCCCGATACGCGCGTATCGCGATACGCGCCATGGGACGGCACCCTGACGGCACCCTCAGGCTTCTCTCTGGTATAAAGCCCGGTGTTCACGATGCAAGTTTCGGTTTAAGCCAATCAACTTGCAGCTCTTACAGAAAAGTAGCAGTTTCATTGGCTTAAACCGAAACTTGGACACAGTTCTTGCATCGTGGACATCGGGCTTTACTCTCGCGCGCTGCATAACTTTGGTTTTTATAGGTTGGCAGGCGTGAATTGTCAGGTGCAATCGTGCAACGCGCAACGAGATCGCGTTACTGTCGCGTGGTAGTGGTAGCCGGACCGGAGCCTCATCAAATTTCATGGACGAATGATTGAGACACGGCACGGATAGAGAAGCGGCGGAAAGAGTGGACGTACGCAGCGTGGATACAACCGTCCGTCGTGTGGATCCGCAGGAACGACAGCGACGAGAATGAGCGAGCTCGTTTGGGGAATAAAAAACGGTGATCTCGAGCAAGTGCGAGACATCGTCGAGAACAAGGCAAATATGTGACAATTGTTGATCCTTAAAACTTCGTTTCGGGAAAAGGAAAGAAAAGAGAAAGACGCGTTCACGACCGCGCGATTAGTCTGTCCAGCGTCTCTTCTCCTCCTTTCTAAATTATTAAATATGTGGAATATGTATATTGCGCACCGAGAGCCTGTCGAACAGTTGGCAAATAAATGCTCGTTTCGACGCCGAAAGTACTCGCAGGAATACAAGTGATCGTGTCATTCCGGCATACGTCCCTTTAATTATCTGATGAGTTCTGTTCTGGCTTCATCCGCATCTGCATTTTACCTCTTGTGAACGAGCATTCTAAAAAGTTCAAAACTGTAAAGCATTTTTTAACTTGCTATCGCAACATGAAAACAGCATTTTGTTGCTGGATGTATTAACAGTTCTTATTAGTGGAATTATAGATAATTAATACTTACGTCAGTGTAATATTGTACGAGGATACATAAAGCATTTTAGGCTTGTCGCATATCGCAAACAAAAATTTTGTTGCTGATTATATTAACAATTCTTATTAGGGACAATTTATAGGAACAAATTATAGAGAATTCATACTTGTCAATGTAATGTAAGAAATATACTGTGATAGTTTTATAAAATCTTTTTCTATTCAATATTCAATATTTTTTTGTATCACTTATAATAAAGTTACTATTTTCTTTCTATTTATCAATATTCTTGTTAGTTTTATTACATATAAATGCACACGCATAGCATATCATATATATATAGTAATTATAGTGATTAATATATTGATTTTGATTGCTCTCATATCTAGGTACATAACGTACTGTTACTTTTATATAAATTGAAAATTTAATAAATAAAATATTGCAATTATGTATTAGTTTTGTTCGAAAGATTTGAATATGCTTATAGCACAAAATTGTTACGAAACATTATCTTTTATTACAGTACTTTAGTCAACTACAGCTATTAGTGTTTAAATGTTAATTTAACTTGAAGAAGTTTACCTAGTCATTTAATTATTGTTGTTATCATTTTCAGAACATTGATGTAAATCAAATGATCGATGGAAGAACGCCACTACATTATGCAGCTGATTATGGTCAAAGCGAAGTTGTCAGATATTTATTGGAAAAAGGAGCAAATGCCAATGTAAGTAACAGCTAAGAAATTAATAATTAATTATAATAGTCGAAAGAGATCACGATAAAAAAATATTAAAATTAAATAATAGCTTATGTTACGTAATTGTTTTGTGTAAAATAATTATCTATCTCTAACGATAATTGTTTTTTTTTTGTTCAACTGTGCAATTCGAGATATGTACCGTTAAGTGCAGTAGATAAATGTGTTTCTTGCAGGCTACAGATAAGCATGGAATCACGACGTTGTTGGCGGCGATCTGGGAGGGGCACACAAACTGTGTAAAACTGCTGCTGGAGAAAGGCGCTAAACCAGACGGCTTAACGCCCGACGGCACGAGCTATCTGGACGCGGCCGAGAAAGATGAGATTAAACAACTCCTGAAACTCCACTAGCATAAACCCAAACAAAATGCGGAATCATAATTTTGTTATTTTAGTACGTTAACGTTCCTCCTTATAGAGAGAGACTATTCTACCAGCTTTGTTTTGATTTCTCGCCTATGATGACTAGAGTATGTCGTATGTAAGCACTTTAAATTAAATGAACATAGGTACATGGATGCTGTTTTATAATAATAATAATAATAATAATAATAATAATAATAATATTGATAATATACTGCATGTCGAGAGATTGTATAATGAAGAGCTCGTATTCTTCTCGCGATAATTCTTCATGGTTCTAAATACACATATAAGTTGCAGATTTATTATAACAAGATATTATTCTTTCGTGGCTGGGACGAGTTGCGAAAGTTAGTTTAGTTTAAACTTACAATCTCGTATATATAATATATACATATATATACATAATGTAATTTTGATATATATTTTGATCTATTCTATAAGGCGGTACATATTGTTTGTTATTATATAATTTATAAATCTTGAAAACCTTTTTATACATTTTTATGTCATCGCTCTTGAAACATATTATTCCATTTTAAATCTGATATTTTCATGACGGCGATATGGAGTCCCTTGTACTCTTAAGCAAAGTACTAAAACTCTCCTTTGAGGTACTTGTGCGCTGAGTTGAATTTTAAATGACGTATGTATAAATTGCGATAAAGTAGTACGTTTGCAATGCTAACAACGTGTAATGTGTCTAATGAATGCTAAGAATGTACAATAATCAAAAGTAATAAGCAAATACATCATTGTTATGAACGCTGCTCTCATTTTCTAGTATCCAGTCATAGGCCACTCCGAACGTCACATTTAAAAAAATGAGAGGAAGAGAAATATACTTTTTCATATTATAAAATTACATTCAAGCATTTATTGAAATTGAAAAAATGTATTAAGTAAGCAATATGTCATATCTACATAACTCATGAAAGATCAAATTCTACAGATTTTTATATATATATAAAATGTTTTAAAATAAATGTACGTTTCATGTCTTTATGTACTTGTTCATTTCTGTCTTAAACTGCTTTTCCGATAAAGATAAGCGATGACTACAATATGTAATGCCTATATCATGTATTATCAATTATCGACTTTGCTAGAGAAAACAAGTTCCGTTTATACAAAAGGAAAGTTTATTACCAGAAAATGCATAATTCACAGAAGACGGCCTCTACAATTAGCCGCACCACATTTGCAAATGATCACTTTACCCGGTATACTTCCTACATCGTAACTATAATTCCATGTAAGCTCTTGTCCAGCTTTTATGTATTGTAACGCGAAGAAAGCCACCCAAGGAAACCGCACGTCATGTGTATCGACAAATACGTTTTGCACAAACACGTTTGGATCACAGGAATGCTGAAAAAGATATTTAGATGTATAAGTATGATTTATATTACAAATTAAAAATTCACAAGTACAAAGATATCAATCCATGATTAGGAATGTTAAATACTTTTGCGAAGCTTTGAAAATTGAAATCTAAAGATTAAAAAATTTTTGAAAGATTATTTCAAAGATTATTCCAAAGAGATTTTTTTGATAATAAAAAGAAAATTAAATATTTAACCTTTTATTACTTACATTCAAATAACGGCCGATATTTCCAGTCGTTTTGGCATCCATGATGTAAACGGCTTCATCTTCGCCGAAATAATCTCTCACGGACTTGAGCGTTGATCTCTCTAGCTGCTTTGGATCTACACTAGGCTCAAATCTACTCGGCTCTCTTACGTCACTTCTACTATCATCATCATCACTAATACTGATCATATCCTGATTTTCACTCGATGATGATTTTGCCGCGAAACCTCTCGAAATACTTCCGTCTTCGCTGTTTTCTTCAGATACATCTGGTTGATTGTCTATTTCGCCTCTTTTCCGTTTTCTCAGACGTTTCCTGGTAATAAAACTTACTTTGCAATTTTTCTCATTTATATAAACATTATAATCTAACTAATGTTACAATCGTAAAAAAATAGATTCATATATATTTTATGCAGTAGCGAGTCTAAAAAATGAAAACTATTAATTACGATGTAAGTCCATACCTACCAAGAGACCGTAGCATACCTAATAGACGAAGATTCTGCAGTTGTTTCCAACTCTAAATCGTTATTGGAAGCCACATAGGAGTCAATATTGAAATCTTCGTCTGAATCATTAGTGGTTTTCTTGGAATTATCCTCTTCCTCGTCGCTGACGACGGTAGCTTTTTTTTTATTTTCATCTTCTGAAGGTGACATCGCCATTTCCGGTTCGAGAACGTCGCTTTCGTAACCCTCCTTGAAACCTTCTACTACTTCCACATAATCTAATTCTGCCAGATATTCGTCACCATAATTTTTACCTCCTTCGTTTGCGCCCTATGTGTGATAAAAAAGGTATGTATAAAATAATAAATGGATAGATAGACAGGTCTAAAAACTGGTGACTGGCAATCTATTAAATTGCCCGTACCTGTTCAGTGAGTAATCTTCCTGCATAAATACAAATAAAAGCACCATGGGGAATATCATTGAGGCACCTTATACCCCAACCACGTGGCCCTGTTTTAAACACTTGCAGCTTTAATCTGAGAGGATGCTGCACCACCCTGTTAAGACATGTCTTCACGGAACACTTGCAACCCGAGTTACATTCGTAGATTCCCGTGGTCACCGGCTCGGGCAAGCGTTTGTATATATAACCGACAGCAATGTTTGGCACTTTGCCTCCCAGAGTTGCCCCTTGTATCGTTAGCTGCCAGCATTGGCATTTCGTTTTATCCTATATATTATAAATAAAAAAAAACATATAATAAAGAGCAAAATAAAGAGTAAATTCGCATTATTATACAGCAAATGAACGATTTTATACCTGACAATCGTCCTCACAATCGCAGCTGCACAAGAACGCAGGATCCAGATTTAGATTAACACCCTCCGTTGGTTCTCGACGTGTAGTGTATCTTATAGTGTCCGGTTGAGTGTGATCCAAATCATTTACACATGGTATCGGCACATTTTCCACACCATAACTGAGATCCTTTCAAATTCGAAATCACAGAATAATTTTTTAATATCTGTTTAACTTTTATATTACAATACAATATATAGATAAACATATATAGATATTCTAGTATTCTACAGAAATTATTTTTTTTCACATAAAATCACGCACAACTTGTTAGACAAGTTTTTACATTTTGATTTCGACAACTTACTTTAATGTTGATGAAGCATTTCTCCACGACAAAATCAGCGAAAGCACGCACCCAATAATCAAAGTCAAACAGATCGACGGACAATGTGCTATTGGTAATGAGGAGATAACGGTGTAGCTCTTCCATATTTCGCAATCTGATGCCACACGGTGCCTGGTACAATATAACTTTTTTACCCTTGGAGAATTTGCAAAGCTGACGATGCCAACCACACAACAGCGGAATAGAGAGTGGAGAAAGCCCTTTGAGATCATCCTCTGAAACCTTGATGCTCTTAATACATCTTGGTCCGCATTTGTGAGCAACATATTTTTTCGGTTCGTATTTTCTCTGTGTATGGTAAAACTAGAAAAGCCAATAACACACGAATATAATATCATGTTGATTATAATAGCATATTAATATTTAATATGCTAATATACATATGTAGTATATATGTCGTAACAATTGCAAAATTTATTAATTATTATTTTTTACTCACAACAATGCTATGCGACGGTTTCGTTTCCACAGTAGAATTGTACGATGATGTAGTATCTACATTAGTTTGTCTCTTGGCAGTACTTTTCTTAGCTACTGCACGCGGTTGTTGCGGTGTAGTGGACGGTGTAGTAGTTGTCACACTCGTAGCAACTGCCGCTTTCTCCGCTGGCACATTTTGTGTAACTTCTTCTTCCACATTAGATGTATATTCGACATAAGGCAAATTATTTTTCTATAAAAATTACGATTTATAAAATAGAGGATACTCATAAACTGTTTTAATACTTTCAATTGTAACTTTCAAAGGAACTTTGGTTCCTTTATTTTTAAAAGTAAATTTTTGTTTACTTACATTAGATGGGGCAGGAATACGATGTCGAGTATGCGCACTGCCAGCGCCTCCCTGTTGAAGTTGTTGCCTCGCATTAGCCTTAAATACCTCGAGGAATAAAGGACCCAATCTAGTCGATCCACGATAAATCCATTCGGTTCTCTTATCAGCGTTAAAATGCATTTGTACTAAACTCGCATCGACTTGTATGACTTTCGCGAGCCACCATTTACCTTTCCATTCAGTCTTCACCATTTGATTCGGTTGCAATTTCACCATTGGCCTTTCCGGATATGATTCCAAGTACTTCTTCACGAACTCTCGCGATTCGTTGGGAATGTCTTCCCAAATGCGCGGCGAGGTCTCCCAGACCAAAAAGATGTCGTGATGAACAACATATTGAGCGTAACCATCGTCAAAAAATACCAGATACCTACAATAAATATATTAATATAATATTAAATAATTTAATATTACAATGATACGTAACTTGTAAAGTTCTTATATAATAAAATTTAGTATCATTTCTTTAGGTAAATCAATTAAAGAAATCTCTAAACAATGCTCACCTGTACTTATTTATAGACTTTGGTGTCTCAGCAATTATTCCGCTGTAGTAATTATTGGAAACGTCATCGTGAAATACGGCCACAACTCGCGTTCCAACTGGGATTATAACTTTACTCACTTCGGTTAACGCTATCAGTTTGCCAGTGACGGTCTTGATCGCCGAATTATACTTTTTTTGGATAAGTCTTACGCGAGCATTCCATGTTGTATTTGTTGAAATTACATTTAATACCTATGGAAAGATCTTTGTATTAGAATCTTCTTTAATCTCTTCTCTTTGTGTCTAATATATAGACAAAGAAAATATATATTCTATATGATAGATATAGTAGAGATTCTACAAACCTTTCCTTTAATCCATGGCATAACAGGACTTTTCATGATATAAACAATATCGTCCATTGCCGGAGCTCGTTTAACGAGTTGACCAATCGGTGGCAAATTAGGAATTGCCACCTCCTTAGTACTCGATGGTTCAATCGCCAAAACTTCCTGACTGTCTTGCAACAACGCAGAAGGCGGAACACGTACTTGCGTTACTTTCTTCGTTGCTACAAGTGGGTAGATCTCGTCGTTTATTTGCAATTCCTCCATCATTTTAATTTGCGGTCTAAAGTCCTCGTACAAGTTGTCGCGTAATTTATCCACAGTACGCATTACTTCCCGTATTTCGGTATTAAGAGACTCATTTACCGCTGTCAATGTATAATATGATATAAAATATGTATTATATCTAAATAAAAGAAGAGATAAAGGTTTGTACTTTCACATGCATCTCATTTTTATACTTATTTTTAATTTATTTTATCTTTATTTTCACTTATTTTTATACTTTGTGAATGAGAAACTCGCCTTACCAATTATATTCTGCCACCTCTTCTTCAAGGTTTCACACGCAACTTTAGTTTGCTGCTCCACATTGTATTTTCTGTAGATATATGATAATGTATCACCTAATTTATCTTTGATATCTAAAAGTACATCTTCTGGTATGTATTCTGCAAAAACGACGAAAACAGTCATGATTTTATCAATTGCGATTTAGATAGTTGCAAAGTTAAATTCTTTCTTGATGCTATTAACATTAAAAGCTCAATGTACCATCACTATTTGGATCCTTTTTCTTCTCGTCGCCATCAGAATCATCGCTGTCAGAAATTTCCACTTCCATTGTATGATCCGGAAAGTAACAATCTAACAGCGGTTTATTTTCTACAAAGGCTTGCACCAATTTCTATAAGCGAGATAATAATAATATTAATATGTGATGCATCGTAACATATTCAATTCATTCTCATAATATGTCAAAACCAAAATTACCTTCTGATGTTGCAGCGCAACGTCAAAACACTCTTGACATATTAGACGTTTCTTCTTCTTCTCCAGCGAAACTCCATAGAACGCGCACGTGAAGGATGGTGCAAGCTTCATGTTCACTCCAGAGCGGCATTTAAAATTGACGCAGTTACTATTGCATCCTTTAGATTTAGCCTTACTCGCACTTTCCTCGTCTTCATCCGACATCAATTCAATGATCTCCGTGCTATGCGCTTCTGCCATTTCTCTGACAATTATTTGAACCTATCCTAAACAATTCCTAGAAATACAATATTCAAAATTACATGATGATATTAAGAGAATACCAGTTGTACAAAAGGGACATTTTCTTTGATCCAGAGACGCATGAGGCAGATACGCTCTAAACATAATGTTATTCTTGCAACTGCTCTATGTCTGTTTATTTATAACAAAAAGTGTTGAAGTAAATTTGAGATATAATCAACTTTATTGATAATTTGTGTGTAAAGTACAAATTTTATTAACTTAATTTAGAATATTCTAAAATTTTTATATTACTATGATTTAAGACTGCTTGTGAATTTGTTGAAATTTAAGTCTTATCTTAATAGTTATGATATAATTTTCATTTTAGTGACGCTGACTTAAAAACATGATCACTTTATACAACGTTGTAATCACATAAGTTACAAAACATAACCTTTATCGTCCTATTTTCGCCTTTTCATTTCAATTTCATTTTTATAAGTTATCTATTAACTTAATCGCGTATTCGAGATTTATGAGCAGAAAAGAGATTAAAATAACGAAAGCAAGAAATTAAATGCACTCTGCACGCATACGAAGAATTAATGATTAATAATAATTTTTAAAACGTACCGCAAGTATATATTGACAGTGAAAAATGAGATTAGGTTAGTTTTGTTGATAGGTTAGGGTGCCCAATAGCCATAGCCCTTTGCTAGGCTAGTAGCACGTTAAATACTCCCCCCCCCCCTAAAAAAATGAATAGATTGTTAAAAGCTTCAGGATTTGAATCCAAAAATAAATTTGACTTTACACATTTCCGCTTTATTTACGCCGCCGCATATAGATGCTACTTCATGCATTTCTTAAATGTTAAAAGATTTTAACTCTTAATTTTAATAATTGTACATACATACAAAATATATATTTGTTTGCAATGCATTTCCCTTAGAAGATTAATCGCGTTTTAGAAATTTAAAATGTATATTTCTCTACATTTTTCATAAAAAAATCAACTGTATTTTCAAGCTTTACTTTCAATTCTTGAAAATTTAAGCTCTGCCATGTTTCGGTCTGGCACCAAATTAATCAATTAGTAAAGAATCGAAAATGCCCGAATTTGAGTTAATTCAATAGAGCTAGGAGACAAAGCGACGCAAATCTATTTTAAATTGTTGCGATCGATATCTGTACTTCTAAATTACGTTATTCCCATCTCGTGTGTCTATTTCTGTCAATTAATTGATTTCTATCTCATCAATTTTAATTTGCTTTTTATCTTTTTCCAGTTCTAAAAATTAAAATACCCGTAGCAATCTCACTTGCGTCGCTCGCGCCTCTTGATGCGCCGTCGAAGATCGAAGCGCTTGCCGTTTGTTATGGTTTGATTATTGCTTGCCAACGCGGCTGAAATAATCGATACAGTCGCACGCGTGCACCGACAGCAACGGAAAATGGTAAACAATACTTCTTTCATTCCCACAACTCCATTTAACGTCATAAATAATATTTAAATATTTTTATAAATTGCAAAACAATTACGTGCTATGAAGAAGGAGCGCATAATGGCAACGTTTCTTTTAGATTTTGTCGAGGGCCAAGCCGGCCTCGTCCGAGGGTGTCCGGACGTCAGCGTCACGCAAGCAGATACCGAAGCTGGAGGAATTCCTGGAGAAACGCGACTACACTGGCGCCCTGACGCTGCTGGAGTTCAACAACAGCACCGGCGGCAGCCTGGAGACGGACCTGTGGATGGGATACTGCGCCTTCCACCTGGGTGATTACAAGCGCGCGGCGACGGTCTATGAAAACTTGAGGAAGAAGGACTACGTGCCGCCGGACGTCCCGACGAACTTGGCCTGCTGCTACTTTTACCTGGGCATGTACCCCGAGGGGCAGAAGATCCTGGAAGACGCGGCGGACAGCAAGCTGCGAACCAGGCTGCTGTTTCACCTGGCCCACAAAATGGGCAACGAGTCCAAGTTGATGGAGTACCATCAAATGCTGCAGGACGTTATCGAGGACCAGCTCAGCCTGGCGTCTATTCATTACCTGCAAGCTCACTACCAAGAGGCCATCGATGTCTATAAAAGAATTTTACTGGACGACAGGTTGGGTTTCTTTCGTATCATTAGCAAAACGATTTGGAGGAGTATCTCGATAGAATTGTCTGTATTATGATCTCTGGCTATCGCGTCCTCTTGCTCTACACCTTTTCACGTATTTGTGCAAGTTTAAAGAAAAGCACCAAGAGATGCCACTCCAAAGTAGACTCTGAGTTGTCTTTCCTCACCCAGTTGCTGGAGAATTCCAGGTACCTGTTCCTTTAGCTCCTTCCTTGAAGTCATTCCTATTATTTTCAATATTATCGTCGTTGATATCAAAATGCTAGCTTGATACAAATAGCGAATAGTTTTCCATTGAAATTAAATAGACTCTAAATTTTTCCAGAGATTATCTAGCTTTAAATGTGTACGTAGCTTTGTGCTATTACAAGCTAGATTACTACGACGTAGCTCAGGAAGTGCTTCAAGTTTATCTGCAGAAATACCCGGATAGCGCGATCGCGATTAATTTGAAAGCGTGTAATCATTTCCGTTTGTACGACGGAAACGCTGCGCAGGTCGAGATGAAGCAGCTCATTGAGAAGATATCAAGTTCCTTCAGTTCCGGCCACGATCTTATACGACACAACACAGTTGTACGTGTAATTTTTCTCAATAGGTTTTACCTTTTATACTTCTTATTCGCTCTTCACGCAGGTCTTTAGAGGTGGCGAAAACGCCTTGCAAATTTTACCCAATTTGGTGGACGTCATACCGGAAGCCAGGCTTAATTTAGTAATATATTATTTGAAACAAGACGATGTCAAGGCAGCCTATGATCTGATCAAAGATCTAGAACCAGCAGTTCCACAGGAATATATTTTAAAGGGCATAGTTAATGCTGTCATAGGCCAGGAGACCAATTCGGTAAGTCATTAAGAGCCGCTGTTAATTCATCTTATCGTAATTGCGTTGCAAAAGCTTACCATGAAAATTTCTTTAGCGCGACAGTGTAAAAACTGCACAGCAATACTTTCAACTAGTGGGCTCCTCAGCGTCAGAATGCGATACCATACCCGGTAGACAGTGTATGGCATCCTTCTTCTTTCTTTATCGGCAATTCGAGCGAGTCAGACTCTACCTGAGTTCGATAAAAACATATTTCTCCAATCAGGATAACTTTAATTTCAACTATGCTCAGGCGCAAGCCGGAGCGGGCTACTTCAAAGAAGCGGAGGAAGCTTTCCTGATAATACGTAATGAAAAATATAAAAACGATTACGTTTACATCAGTCTTCTATCATACTGCTGTAAGTAGTTATTTTGTTGTAATTTTTGTCAAGTAAATTATTTAGTAATTATTTAACAATTGCCCTTTCAACTCTCAGACATAATGAATAAAAAGGCTGAACTTGCCTGGGAACTGTATTTAAAGATGGACACATCGGCGGAATCTTTCAATCTGCTCCAGCTGATTGCCAATACGTGTTACAAAGTAGGCGAATTCTGGTATGCCGCCAAAGCCTTTGATATGCTGGAACGTATGGATCCGAGCCCTGAGCATTGGGAAGGAAAACGCGGCGCATGCTGTGGCACTTTTCAATATATTGTCGCGGAAAAGCTACCAAAGTATGTTTTTCGCACATTCATGATTATTATATAATTGAAAATAAATTTATAAATTGTATTTTTATTACGTACAGAGAATTGCTGTCGGAGGTGATACAAATTCTGAAAAATACATCCAATTCTCAAGTAGAGCAGATAATACGCGTTATGCGCAAATGGGGAAAGGATAACCGTGTAAATTGTTAATATCAAAGTTCGTGGACATCGTTGTCAATTCCGTCCAGAGAAATACCTGTATTTTATAAAATAGTAACACATGTAACATGTGTAGTACGTTGTTTGAAATATGATACAATGAGGGAGTTGTAATGTTCTATCTCCACAGCAATATATTCTTGTACATCTTATTTTGTAAGGCTAAAAATTTGTAATATATGTATTAAAAATAACACCTCGTTATCGATTTAATATAAAATAGATATATTTAAACTGTAGTACACTCATATTTTTAATATAATATCAATAATATAATAGTAATAATTAATTTTAACAAACACAATCGGTGAATTATAAAAAAACACCATAGTCAATGGCAATATTTCTCATACTCTTCCATCTTCAAACGACTCTTAAAACGCGAATTATTTCTGAAAAACTGCGAGTATCTCAACGCGCATCGATAACTTGCGTTTATACACAGTTTATCACAAATATTCCTGATGGAATGGCTGCTAGATTTAGCATAAAAAAAAGGAGATGCAAAAGAAGGAAGAAAGAAGATACTAAGTGTTCTGACCATTAGCATCCTGGGAAATTGAGCAGACAGGAGTAAATACTCTAACATTTAAACATTCAATGTAACAATGTAATGTCATGACAGGCAATGAAAGCACAATTTCTTTTCTTATTAATCTCTCGAATCGGACTGGACAGACAAATCTATCAAGTCGTTCGATTATGGATAGGTACGCGTTAAGCTGAAAAGAAACCTGGATAAATGATTCTCGAAGAACTTTAAATAAAGGGATCGTATGCAATGTATGTGTCTTCAAGTCGATAAATGCAAAATATAGTGTTTTGTAAAAATCGTTTCTATGTCCTCTCTCCAATCCGATTCTGTCGATTTCAAACTTGTAGTTTCTTCAAAAAGGTGAGAAAAAAAAATGTTTCTTTTCGATAGCGCTCTACATCGCGTTTACTTGATGCATTCGCGAACGTGGAGAAAGAGTGCCCGATAAGAGTCATCACTACACCATTATTATGTTATAAAAATAGCATCAAGGAATTTCAGTGTTTTCATTTTCTTTTCGGCGGAATTTCAGGCGTGGTACACTACGGATTTTTCTCTCTGGGACATCTCGTGCTCTAATTGACAGCACTCGTTCTCCGAAACGCGTTTTTATCATCTTTTTAATGCTCGAGAATATCGGGTGTAAGATCTTCACGAAATCCATACATTATTATTCGATTATTACATTCCATTAATTTAAACAACATTGTTCCTCCAAATCGTGTGACGCATACGTACATCGTGTCGATAGACTAAGACGTAGATTCAATAAGATTACGCTACTGTTAATAGATACGGTAATGATACAGCGGGGACTTTTGCAAAATTTTACTTCGCTAAATTGCGACAATTCTCTCTCACTCATCACATATACACGCACACATATCGCACACTTCTCGCACGCGCACTTCTCGTTAATATCCTAGAGATTTCGTGCTCCCATTCATACCGCATCTCAATACAATACACGAAGGAAAGAAGTGACTGACTTTTCGGCAATTCCAATTGCCAACACCCGATCAGATTCGATCGGCGTATCTTATCGTGTAACAAGAGGCATTAAAAGGAAACTCGTTCAGTGTGCGTGGAAATTTCAAACAAAACTCGAAAGGATTTGTATCACAAAGACGTGTTCTCCATCATGGAGATTACAGAACATTGAGTTTTGTCTTTAATGCCTCTTTCAAATCTCTGAGAGTGTTATATCGAGGATTAAAACTGATGTAATCTCGACGAATTCAATTTTACGACGCTACATGCATTCGAGAAAGGACTTTGTCACCCAAATGTTCGCATCTCATTTATTCATAATAAGTATAAGGATCAGGATCTAAACGTGAATTCAACCGAGTTGAATATCGATATCACCTTTCTGTATCACGCTCTGTATACAAAAGAGCAATTGCCAGAGCGTCTCGGTGTCGGTCCGTTTCTACTCATTTCGCAATATTCTTCATAATACCCCTTTTATCTTCCAGTTATAGCAATAATTTTGTACAACACTTATTCTTTTCTTTTTTGGCAGTAATGTTGAATTTAAATTTACATTAAATTACGAGATTTCTAAATAAGCAGACTGATCTTTTCCTAGAAAATACATGTGTGTTACTATAAAAAAAAAACCAATGATTTATGTGTTGTAATTTTTCTTTTTCTTCCCTAATTTTCTCGATCCTAAGTTTCCAGACTTAGCGAACATAACGGATCTACGTGGTACAATGCCATTAAGAATTAGTGATGTAAGGATTGCACTTTTAATTAAATGAAAACAAAAACTATAATTCGACTAATCCTTGGCTGGTTCGCGATACCCATAACGGTAGTGCACCATGTAGATCCTTGGATTCGTTATATACGAGTTAAACCAACGTGCAACATCTGCATTTACGTGCCCGACGACGTACTGTATTCGAATGGGGCAGAGACGACGGATGCTGCAATAATATAATACGTAGATCGAAGAATCCGTACAGCGCGTAGATCCGATTAAGCGAATCGTACAGGCATGATCTACGCGATGTAAGAATCGCCTCAGTTTATATTGATAGAAAGTTATATAATAAGATTGAGTAATAAGAAAACGGCTACTTAAAAATCCATGTACACAGAGTATTTATAATAGAGCAGTGTCGTGCCGCTCGGAAATTCTCTTTTTTTTCTTTCCCTCCGCCACGAGGAATCAGCATCCGGCGGAATACAAGGGTCAAATATCAGTTCTTCCCTCCTAACTATAGAGACGAGCAAGATCCGAAGTGATGAACCACGCGACACTCGTGACACATCAATTCATGCCTTCGAATGCAAATCGCACGTGTGTCGTTTGGCATTTTCGTATGGCATTGCTTGGTGGCTCAAAGTGGTGGATCGGCAGTCTGGTGTGTCAAGACAGAAGAGACTCCTCATACGGAAAACGACTGGTGCTGGATTGGCAGCATTAATAATTTGTGCTAAATAATTCAATCTCGTACAGTCTTTACGTATCGTTTAAATGAAAGGGAAATTCTTTTCATCTTTTAATTCTGTTCTCCTTTGACTCCATCTCGTGCTCGATCGACCTTTTGTTCTATATGTACGGTTACTCTGATTGACGGGATACATAAAATATACAAGTATCTCAATCCTTCGGGCGTTGTCCTTACGTTGAAAGGAAGAAACGGCGAGACGACTTCGCATTCCCCGAAGCCTACATTTAATCGGGAACGATGCTCCTTCCGCGATACGGAAACGCATGAGTATTAATTCTTAAGCGATGCTTAAACGAAAAGAGGAATTTGCGTCGCATTTACGTTGATTACACGTTACTTGCGCCTCACAGAAGGAGAAAAACGTCGCGAAAAGATCATTGGCCTAGCTCAGTCTGTATTAAACTTGGTCTCTTGGTGTTCGCACAATCCGTGGCACGCTCGGGAATAAACGCAAAACTATTATACGTAGTCCCTCTTACATCCGGATTTCTCTCTCTTCTTTCGCTTGTAGCTGCGCGTGAGGCTGTGCGTCGCCACACTGTTCAACGCTGCTTTTGTGCATGCCACGGCACTTGTATCCTAATTTCTATCCCTGAAACAGACAGAGATCGTTTTCCTTTCTTAGACAAGGGGTTTTCGAGCGAGTCGCGCCGAGGAGGTGCAGAGGAAAGGTACACTTACCCTGGCCCAGGATAGTAATAGGGCGGCGGTCGTTCGTATTCAGTGCTTAAAGGAGGCGGAGCCCCGGCAGCTGGTTGATACCTTGGCGGACCACCGTTGGGAAAGTCCCAATTTCTGTAAGAACAACACGTATGATCTCAATAATTGACGCTCGATAGCGTAGCGCTCAAATTCGGTCGTAAGATCATAACATTTTGCATTTCCTAGCGTTTTACTGATCCGTTTAGCCCTTTCCGCCACCCACTCAGCATCGGCACAAGGGTGTCCATCCTGGTTTAGCAGTGTGAAAGGGCTAAACGCCGATCTATCGTCTCCTTGCCACAGTAAAATGCCTTAGCGAACTAATATACGATACAGCAGCCGCCCAAGCGAAATGAAAGTAATATATCGTATAATCCGACTCAAACGTCCCGATTACAATTGCAAAGTATATTCTCGTTGAGACAGGCATGCTTCTTCCCCGCGGCAAGTTGCAAGGTACCTTCAAGCGAAATCAACATCACGGAAGAGACGTTACTCGATACGGGAGTTGATCTAATGACCGCTCTTATCGAAAGTACTTAATTCCAGTCAAGAGAACGCCCTCCACGTTGCGTGGGGAGGAAACTGAATCACTCGGGCCCTGTTTTCAGACCGTCTCTTGCGAAAAGCCTGGTTCTCTTGCAAAGCTATTCGTGACATGATCAGTTGAATAAAACAAAAAACTAAGAGAACTCAGAGAAAGAAAGAGAGAAAAGAAATAGATCGAACGAGCACGAACGCAGGAGAAGAACACGCAGAAACATTTGTGTAAAACAATAGTCTTTACGACTTACGTGCAGAGGCGTATCGAGAGACGCGAGAGGCCGAGCCCCCCGCAGGGTTCCCACTCACCTGGAAAGAACCGGGAGAAAAATCGTGACCATCGGGGTTGCATGAAATGCGTCAACATGGTGCTACAAGTCAAAGTCGCGTGAAGGGAATCGGAACGGCCGACGCCGCCGCCGCGGATGTCGCGCTCTACCCTGGTCGTGCGCGACCATCCGCCTTTCCGAGGCCCGACGGCCTCGGCGAAACGACGTCGGCCGTCCGCGAAGATCTAGGCCTATGGAAATGATATGAGATCACTCGACGAGTGGGAACCCTGCTCGTGCCGGGCGAAAGAATCACGAGGAGATCATACTGACCGCCAGATACAAGTGTCGGTATATACTCAAACAAGGTGAAAGCATTTACGTTTCACAGGAAGCTGGATTTACGCTTATCGGCGCCGTTAGGGACTTACTGCGACTCTAGTGATAGACTAAAGACTTTACTGTGAGGTTCTGTTTTTGAAGGGGCGGTATGTTCGTGGTTTCGCCACGATAGGGTGAAACTGTAAGAAAGAAATAAGAGGTGACGACCGATGAAACAGTGAGAGATAATGAGAGAAGAGAGAGAGAGAGAGAGAAAGAAAGGAACAGGAAGAGAGAGAGAGAGAGAGAGCGAGAGGTAGGAACGAAAGAACGTAACGTCGCCACGATGCCACGTTAAACGCGATATAACGCGTTGATAACGTATCATTCTCAGCGCTACGTCCCGCTCGAGATGCGTGCGATGTTGGTGACTGGTCGGTGTGAGGGGGATTTCATCTCCAGGGATAATGGTCGGTAATAATCGGCCCCATGGACGAAGACGGCTCCACTTACTTGGGCGCCAGGTCGGAGTATCTCGAATCGTGGTGCGACGTGCTCTGGTGGGCGTCGGGAATCCTCTCGCGCTCGCCGTATCCCACCGCCGGCCCGTCGTAGCTCTCGACGTACGCCGCGGGGTGATGCCTGCCGTGGGAGACGTGTTTCTTGTCGTGGACGCTGCAATCAAACATTTCCTTGAGACGTCTGCCCCACGTTCAACAACGCGAGCGCTCGTCATGCGAGTTAGAGACGCGGGGTGCGTGTCGTACGCTAAATAAAGCCGGTGTATCTGTTAGGAACCTCCGGTTCAGCGTTTCCCAATCCTGGTTCTGGTCGCGAAAAAAAACGTCCTATCTCCCTTCTTGGAAATTCGACTCGGGAGATTCGCGCAATCGGTCTTCATGCACCTCCGCGCTCGAGCAACGCTTTTTGGGAAACACTTCTCCGGATCGTGCGAGTTTTAACGACGGAACTGCGCGCGAGCTCGCAGAATGATGAATTGCACCTCGATGCTCAGCAGACTGCTGTGTCATCGTAGGTTGTCGTTTTGTGATGGAATTAAGTTGACGCGGAGTTGAATGAGACGAGATGAGACGATATTGAATTGGATTTGGATCCGGGATCTATATGCGCTGACTCACTTTGATTCGCTCCGATTTACTCTGTTAATTGGAGATTTAATGGGAAGACTCATACTCTCGTGTATCTACTAATCACTATGCGAGCTCGGTATACAGTTCTTACGGTTGAAAAAACACTTCCCAGACGATCGTAGCCGGTACGCTTAATCTAAAAGCCGTAATCTATCCGCATACGTATGCTCCTCCTAAAAGCTCCTAAGCAGAAAATATCAATGCTACGTTAGCGGTAGGAGTGTGGTCGAATAAGCGGAAAATAAATTCCAGAACGTTTAACGAAATTCGACACGCAACATATCGTACTACGAACATATATGCCAGGCAGAGAAAAAGTTGGGATCTTTGTAAGGGAGTGCGTGTTACATGCAATATAGAAATTAAGATATTGGCAAAAGATATTCAACATACACTGGAGTGATAAATAGTTTCGAACGTATGTTCTTTTTTTCTTTAAATAATGAGCGTATACGGATGACATTGCAAAAACTTCATGTCATCTGAATACTTTTATTTTCTGTTTGACTCCATGTAAATGCTTGTGTATCTTATCTATTCAAACACAAGTTACTCAATCATATTTATGCCTTCATATTTTTCTATTAGGAAAAGATATCATCACATTGTTATATTAATGTTCAGAATGACTGAAAGGGATGACGTTAAAAATAGGCCATTTTTTTAAAACAGACTTTTGATGTGAAAGATTATTCAATTTATCGTATTTATATAAGGCCTCATTTGAAAAAAATTTATTCTATCATTTCGGCTTATTTTGAGCCGTAGAATCATCACTATTTCGGGTACCCACCTTGTATATAACACTATTAATATTTATTAGAATTCCATTTTAATTCAAATACAAATTTAATTGTATTCATTGTAGTCATTATAAAAAGGAACAACAAAGTATCTATTTATGTATGTCACTCAAGCGTATTTGTGTAAAAACAACTATATCTAATTATTATCTCGTGAGTGCTAACGTGGTTCATTTTCTTTGTTATCTGCCGATTAAAAGGGAAAAAGAAGAAGATATATTGAAGAAGAGAGATATATTTCAAATAATGAGATATTATTCTTAATTACCAGAAAGTGAACCACTGTACGGTCTACGGAGTGTAAAACGGGATACGGGAAACATTGTGTCACCTCGAACAACTTATATCGAATAGAAACAAGTTTTATGTATACATGCGTATATCTCTGGATACGTGGGACATGCAAGCACACTTTGGCTTTGTCGTGGTATACTTACTGAGCGAGGGGTATGTTATCCCTGTCTGCGTACGCGTCATACAAATATTCACTGTAACGGAGCGTGTTAGCGGTTAGATTCCAACAACCATTCCACACATTAGACAGCTACTTTTAAACATAATCTAGGCTACCGCGATGGACCGCGACCGATCGTCCTAAGTAAAACAGATTTTCCACAATCTCTCGCTGTGGTCCCGCAGTCAGCAAGAGAAAGCTGATATGTAATTAAGGGATTTTTTGCAAACACCGAAATAGCGCAAGTAATTTAACTGAAATATGTAGTACCGGAAACTTTTCATAGTACAAAATCGTCGTAACTGACTGTAAATAAGAATTGTTAATACATTGTGTAAGGAAATTCAAATTAGACACGGGGCGATTACGTATCTTGGGTAATTTGCTTTGATCAAACAATAAGTTTTTGAGATCGAGGGAACAATTTCGAACCTGGAAATCCTTTCAGAATTTCCGAGATCGAAGAATTCTTTTGTAAATGAAAAAACAAGGACATGCCGATATCAAAAATGTTACAAAGCGCGAATAAGTACATGCTATGATATATGGAAGCTCGAGAGTAACTACGAGACGGAAATAAAAGAATTGACAGTTTCTACATGAGAGGTGCTCAGGGATTCGTTGTACGTTGAGGCTCGCAGAGAAAAGTAAGGAAAAAAAGCCTTATCGCCTCCGAAGTTTAACGTATAATGCGTCTCATCATCTCTTACATTTGATTTCTTTCGGATTCGTAATCGACACTTGGGACGTTAATCAACGGTTCGGTGAATGACTCGTGTTTAATGCACGATTTCGATTGACAATGGATCTACTGAAGACATATTAGTATCTCAAATATCGTCATGCACCATAGATTGGATGAGGAGTCAAAAACAATTAAAGAGACGTCTCTTAGGTCGCAGTCGTGAATTGCTATATCTACAAGAATAGAGTAGAAACTTACGCTTCGACAAGAGGTCCCGGATATGGATCTGACTTTTGGTACAGAGCGCTCAGCTTCACACAGAGTACTATCGTCGGTATGAATAGGATCAAGCACCAGCCGACGCTCACCCAGAAGCCGTTCTAGATATAAATGCAAATAGAATCATGAATATTAATTCTCAGAGCTAGCGAGCTCTGCTTAATTTTGCAACGCGTTGCTTGCACAATATTTTATCATCCGGCGCGACAAGTTTGCTCGTCAGCTACGAACTTCTAAAGATTGAAAAATTCAATAGAGAATCCACAAGAACTTTACTGCACGCTTTGGATATATGAATTTAAAAATGTGTATAACATACGTGAATGCAATACTCACGAATGGATCTAAAATCCTGTTACATCCTGCCACGAGCGTTGCATTATAAGCATTCGACACAGGAGCACATCTTCCAATCTTAAACTTTGCAGATTCAATGACGTGTTCGAGAAATTTGTCGACTTGATACAGGAATGCATTGCCAAATTTAGTGGCGAGCTATCAACAATAACGTTATATTTTAATACAAATAACATGAATATAACACATTAATATTACGAAAATAAATAAGACGTACATATTGAACGTATTCCGGCCCGTCCTTATTTAGAAACTGCTGCGCCTTGGTAACTTCATCTACTAAATCGTGAATAGCGTCCGCCATCGAGCTATGATTGAACTTAATGTTCTCCTGAAGCGCCAGTGCGTTCGCGCTCAATTGCTCGCTCAGCGTGGCCATGGGCATGACCAAGTCCCTGTGATAATGTTCCAAGTCATGCGCATTCTTCTCGAGACTGAGCCTGATTTCCTCTTGTCCCTCCGGCAATTTAGCAGAAACCTCCCGCAACTGCTTGGCAAGATGTTCCAAGTTAATATTCGTGATGTTCTCAGCGAGCAACTCGGCATACTGATAGAACTTGATGTCGCTGAGACCGATCTGCGCTAGATCGTTCAGCTTGGCTCTCGCGCTATCCTTCAAGATCACCACACCGGGAGAGAGGCTGATTTTGCGGCGCAGCTGTTGGATGGTGTCATTGATGTCGTAACGCCCGCTGTAATCGCGCAAGCTCTCGACGTCGAACACATTTTTCAGATTCAGCACATTGTAAAGCGTCTCGTTTTCGTGGCATTTGCTGGAAGAAATTGAGAGTCACACATCAAGAAATTCGTTTTTTTTTTCTTTCTTACTCAACGTATGCAAGACAGTTTTATTTTCTAAATTGATTTTAAAATGACGTGGCATTTATTATGCCATGATAACAGATCCCAATTTTTCACTTGTAATAAATTACACAGTAAGATTGTTCGCAGGTGGTATGGATCGAAATTTTAAAATGTAGCAAATACTCTACACATGTATACTTACGTTACAATGTAGCTCATGTTAATATGCGCATTAGGATTTTTCGGATAGAGTAGTCTCTTGATTTGCACGAGCTCGTCGACCAGCTCAAACATCCTGTTGTCTTTCGGATTCTTTAAGGGCTCGCAGATACCACGTTGGGCCATAACACCGGTTATCATATGGACAACGGTTATAACCATCAGCACGCTCGTTAAAAGAAAGATAATCCACACAGCCCTGCGAGTTGAAACATTAGCGGTAATAAAAAAAAAAGGGAGAATTGGCAATAGCCACTAATTTTATTCTAATGAATTTTTGCCACCTACATCATAAGAAACCGTGCACCTGACCCCTTATTACAGCAATCGTCTCCGTATCCATCCGGACGCTTTCCGCAAATACCGCAGAGAAGACCACATGTCAAACACATTAGGACAGTCAAAAGAATACCGGATATACCAAGACCAAGATAGTATCTAAAATGAATCATATGTATTTGAGGATCTCATTAGACGCCTCCTACAAATTCTATACCTCGCAATTGCGTCTATCTCAAGTTTCTTCTACGAACCTATAAGGTGAATACTGATTTATATTCGTACGGCCAACTTCTAAATGTCGCATGTAAACTTTATCAATGTCGACATTTATCCTGTCGATGAGGGCAGTCATATTATTGGCGATGCTCGCCAGGAAGTTACAGGCTCGTCGGATACTCGCGCTGACCACGGGGATCGTCTGATTAACGGCGTGCTGTATATCCTTCTGAATCTTCAGAAACGAATCCCTGCCCTGGCTCACTTCCGACACTATATTACTGTCCATGAGCACGGTGATGTTATGTAACGCGAATGTAACATCCGGCAGCTGAAAAGTACCACGACATGCTTTCAATTGGCATTAATGAAATCGGTAATAAGATTCACCATACATAGACCAAATTAAAATCCTCTTGCTGAATCTAAATATTTCGTGCTAAATGCGACCTCCAAAGCTACAAGACAAGCCGAAAGATATAAAATTCTCTGAATCTCACGGAATCTAATTCCGCGCGGCACACGAACGTATGGGAATATAAAAATAAAAGGGATACGTATACGTTGTGTATTTTAAATACTTTGAAATTAATCTTACTTAGAATAATCTAAAAAAAAAATTATGACTACAGTATATCTCTGAGGATATATCTCAGTGTAGAGAAATAAAAGATAAAAAAGACTACATAAACATATTTTCACACTGAAAAACTCTTGTATTCTAAAATCGTCTTTCTCTCATGTACACGATGTCCCACTTCTCGCACGTTATCTTTTGACGTCAGATTACTCGTGTAATTTTTTAATAACAAAAATATCTTGGAAAAATCTTCATTTATCGCGGCTTTACAATGTTTAGCATTATAAATAATTAAATTCTAGGTTGGAAATATATCATGGTAATTTTATCTGAGATTGAGGAACGTAGTTTTGTAATTTACTTCCGTAATTGATTTCCACGGAAATCTAAAACGTAAAAAGATTTTTTTTTAAATCGCTCATAACAGAATATTTTCACTAAGGAGAAATTATCATATTGACCAAGATTTCGTTAGATGTCGTTAGAAAATAATGCGCGAAAAGTGGGTCACCTGTGCATAAAATATTCTTTCTAATCATTGTTTTATGTAATAAAACAAAACATAAAATTATTTAAGAGTTATCACGCTTATAGACAGAAAAGTGCAGATAATAAGTAATGTGCTCTTAAAAAGAAATTTCATGTACTTATAATGTACACATTCAGCAAATACTTCTACTTAAGCAAATTACTTTGCAAAATTAATCAAATAATGCAAATAAATATATTCATATCATAAAACGATATACATATGAGTACGGAAATTGCATGCTTCTGCTTACAACTTACAGAGTCTAGAAGCTATTTGTGGCAAGCATGGAATTAAATAAATTTATGCAGTATTTCTCCCTCGCACACTAATGATCACGCGATATATCAATAACTACTATTTTGTAACTAATATTCGACGTTAATGAAGATATTTTGCGATAAATTACAATAAGCAATAAATGGATTAGTCTACAAACTGTATCTATACGTCAAAATGTATCTGAATTTACGAATTACTTGTGTCGATAATGCCATGCATTATATTTTAATCCTTTGTAATTTAATTAATTCAAATATTTAATACTATCAGTATAAAAGTGTTGAATTCTTACTCAATCTAATCGTTTCAGTAAGATTCGTGACATTAGTGACTTTATTTTAAGAAGCTTTATTATGAGCAAACGAAAGCCAAGGCAAGCCTTGTACAAATCTACCATTTCAATACATTTAAAAATCACTGTTTTCAATGCACTTAGACCTCGAGATAAATTTGCTTGAAGATAGCAATGCTAAAATTGCTGAAAAAAGTGTCTCGTTTCTTCGTCAAATAAATTGTTTTATATATCGAGGTCTGGAGGCATTTTTATTACGTTTCATTACATTGCAAAAAAGGTTTCTTTCATTGTAATATCATACCTTTGGGAAGTAACGGTCCAAGTACTGCGTGTAAACAAGGAAAATGCTCGTAATTAACCATAGATAATTAACTAAGATAGTATTTACGATAAGAAACGATTGCATTTGCTTACCTTATCGAAGTCCACCTGTACCGACATTTGATTCACTTTGTAGTCGTGCAGAACCCGTTGGCACTTATCAGTCGTACACGCAGCCAGCGTGTGAAGGAGATTTTTCTTGACGCCACGAACGACTGAAGATCCAAATTTACATTTCGCTTTTAAGAGTATTCTTTGACGAAATGATTTATTAAAAAAAAACTTTTTTACTTAACATGATGCATTTGTATATATTGTATTTAAACCAATATAAAATAGCTGTACAATATATTTGGTACTTTTAAGAATTTATTCAATTATTGAATAGTTAAAAAGATAGTAAAATAATTAAAAAAATACAAAGTTATGAAAACTAAAATGTAAATTTATTTCAACAAAACTTTAAATTAAATCGACCATTAATCATTACATTTATGTATTACTATATAAATATATTTGTTTTAAATTTAAAAATACATTTATCGGTACATTGAAAATTGTATATAAAAACATTAATCAATATATAATTTTCATATTTAACGATGAAATTTGAGAGCTTCAATTTAATATTTATTTTCTTGTCAAGAATATGTATTTTGAGCTTGTTTTTAAATACCCAAATATCATGATATTTATAGAGCTTGATAAAATTATTAAATAAAAAAGAATATATTCTACATATTCTAAAAGTTTTAAATTTTATATAAATTTGTTTCAAACATAGAAAGAATAACTCAATTTTTCACAATTAATTCATACAATTCTCTTTCTGTTTTTCCGCAGAAACATAAGGTTGATTGATTTTTCAATTTCAATAAATTTAGGAAAATGGATTACGTACCAATGTCCAATTGACTGGCGTTTATCCGCAATTCCTGCGTTATCTTATTCATCAATCTCAGGTCTTCCCTGATCGACTCCAAGCCGGCAACAATGTCATTCAAATTCGTCAGGGAGACAGCGTGCGAATATTCCGCCAGTTGCTCGGTGACGATTTTACCGCTGGCTTGAAGGATATTGTTGAGCGTAACCTCCAGCTCCTCGGGATTGGTCTTGAGCAAATTGTCGATCTCCTGCTTCGTAGTAGTCAAGTAGAGCTTGACGTCCTTCAGACTAGTCTTGGCTTTACACGGAAGCTCTTTGGTTCCCTCCTGCATGTACTCGTTCGTCACAAAGGCGCACACCACGCCGAATCTGCAGTTAATTATCCGCGTGTCTATGTTTTATTAGAGCGACGAGGCGGTATGGAAGTAGAATTCCATTACCCGATTTTATACGAGGCTGTTGTTAAACATATCTGACGTCTCGAATATTAATAACGTGTTTTACGAAAGCAGATTAAATTGCGCTCGGGACGATTAAATTTCGAGGAGAGGGGCAAGTTAATTATCGTAACGTAATCGGGCGATGCATAGCTGCATTGATGTATTTATTAATACTTCAAGGGCTGCGTTCAGAAATTTCACCCGGGTAAAATTTCTATCTTTCTATCTTTGTTACTTGCTAAGAATTGAATAAAGATAGCCCTAGAGAAAATTCTATTAGAAACGGATAAAACATGCATCCTATCTCTTCCGTTTCTAACTGTTTCACTATACGTTTCTTTCTATGCAATAGTAAAACAGTCAGAAACTGAAGGGATAGGATACATATTTTATCCGTTTCTATCTGTTTCTAACGTTATTTTTACTAGGGAGAAGGATAGAAATTTCACTCGAGTGAAGTTTCTGAACACAGTCATGTGGGAGGAAGTAGGCGCATTTCGGAAATTTCCGAGTTTCGAATCATACAATGACATGTATCAATTATAGAACATCACATGGAGTTTTTACTGCTTTATGTTTTATTTGTCATTTTCTGTATCACTTCTACCGGTGTACCGTTGTATAATTAATGAAGCGATCAAGTGAAACTCGATGTTGAATTAAACTAACGAGTTCTTTAAAACGAGTCCCGTTTGACATTAATAATATAATATTTACCAGAGATATAATTTCTTAAACACGTATTGGGACACAGATGTGAAAGGCGCAGCGCGAGTACTTTAAATTACATTCTGGCGACTTCTCGGCGTTTTCCTTCGCGGCGAAAGAAAAAGGAACTTACAGAATAATAGTGGCGACCCCGATCAGCACGATGCTGAGCATAATCTTCCTGCAGTGATCGTGCTTTTTGTCGAAGGGCTGGCTTCGGGCACCGCAATGCCCCGCGCATCTGCAACAGCAGAAAAAGAGACCCGCGCAGGGGAGAATAGCTGCCAGGATGAGTCCGATCAGAGCGAGACCGGCTAGTCCGCCGTAATGTGTCACTATTATCTTCCATTCCTTCAGAGGATCTGCGAAAACCGGTGCCCCGTCGACCACGGTGATCATACCTGCAAGAGAAGATAGAGGCATGTCGATTATCGACCGCATTGCGCCGGATGCGAACGTTACCGCGAGAGACGAGGGATTCAATTAAAAGAAACTGGTTCTAGT
>VBVR01001829.1:0-26925 GCA_011638315.1 Tetramorium parvispinum | reverse complement strand
GACTATGAATACCGCCCAATGAGATGTCGACTGACTGGATCGGCCAACTCGCGTTTAGACTCCAGTCTATTCGTCGACTGATCAGTCGTAGTCGGCAGTCGGTCTTCCCAGTCGGTAGTCTGATACGGTCTTAAAAGGCCGGGATGGCCGCTCTCAGGTTTCTCTCTGCTAGGAGAGAGGCCGTGAGGTTCGTTTCCCGCCAAAACTCGCTATGCTCGCGGGACTGTCACGAAATTGCACGAGATGAAATGAAATACCGCGTGTGTGCACACGTTGACAAACGGAATTTACAGGAAGGATAATGGACGATTCAAAGGGTAGGTAGATTGTCGAGATGCGAGACGACGATGTAATTTCAGTCGTGTATTGCTCGGCGTTAAATGCATTATATTATATTTACGTGAACGTCCCAGGGTCTTTAATGCAGATCTTTGTCTTTACTCTTTGTTTATATGTATTTTTCTAAACAGTATTCAGTAGATGAATGTAATTGATTATATTCTAATTATTAAAATTATTAAAAGAACAGTTTTTCCATAAATGATTTATCATGTAACATTTGGTTGTTTGGATTACATTACTATCGTTTTTAATATGTACAATTAAATTACTATTTTTGCTTATTTTGCTGAACGATGTTTTAGCATCGACGTCTGGCAGGATCAAGAGGCAGAAGGTCGATAAGACTGGTAGGCTGTCAGCTCTGGAAAGATTGAAGGAGGCTCGAAGTGGTAAACGCAAGTATGAGATTGAAGAGCTAGAAAATGTTTACGACGAAGTGGACGAGAAGGAGTATAGTAATACTGTTCTAAAACGCCAACGGGATGATTGGATAGTCGACGATGGTATAATCTTTTTCATATTTATTCATTGCTAAAGAATGTTTCATCATTAAAGCGGATTACATTGAAAGAATAATTTGTTTGAAAGATATTTCAAAAGAATATTCAAATTACTTATCAAATCTGTGTCAGAGTAAAATAATATGTATGTATCAAATTTAAATTAATCTTTGAAGGGGAAAGCGGTTATGTTGAAGATGGAAGAGAAATTTTTGATGACGATCTGGATGAAGAGAGCATTCAAGAAGCGAGAAGACAGAGGAATAACATGGCTGGCCCTAGAAAAAGAAGGAAGGAAGAGGACAAGAAAAAAGGAGATATTCAGAGCATGATTAGGAATATGCCTTCTAAGAAAGATGTTAATGTAGTTCAGACTAAAGATGATGATATTTTGGGAGAATTGCTCAGTGAAATTTCTACCAGTAAAAAGACAGTGAATAGTCCTAAACCAGGGGGCAACAAAAACAAATTTTGTCATAAGGTTCACTCTAATGTTACGTAAGTCAATGAAAGTCTGTTTATGTTATTAAGTATACTATTTTATATCAACTTTGTGAAAAATATTAATCATAATGTACATATATATATTTATTATAGACAAACGTATCAGTCTTCATCTATAAATCAAAAAGCAGTTGATAAAATATCTGAAGAGTTAGAGGAGAAAATCGTATTAGAATCTGATAATATTGTACAAAGTAAAAGCCAGATAATTGAGGATGACGATACTGAGATATTTGATGCACCACAGAAGAAGAGCATGAGTAAACCAGCAGAATCAAATAATTGTACAAAAGTTGATGAAGAGTCGAAGCCAGAAGATCAAAATACAAAAAAATTAGTAGAATCCAATAATGTTGAGCAGAATGCAAGTCAGATTATCGAAGATCAGGATAGCCCTATGATGGATCTTAATGAATGTGTTGGAGATGTGAGTTTTTTTTATATTATTATTTTATTATACATAAAATAAGATTATAAATAATAAATTTTATATATAATGAAATAAGATAAATGCAATATATATATAAAAACATTGCAGCTATCCACTATAGATTTTGATGATGGAAGCATGGATACTGATTTTGCATCGTCGGCGAACAACGTCAAATCTCAGAAAAATGGATTAGATGTACAGAATGCTGCACGCAAAACTTCTGTCAAAAGTATGAAAATCGGTAATGCTGTTGACTTGACAGAAGTAGCACCGCAACTGGTCAAGACAAAAGATGAAGAGGTATTCAGGTTCTATTATATGGACGCTTACGAAAACCCTTATAAGAATCCTGGAACTGTGTATCTCTTTGGCAAAACTTATGTATCAAGTCATGATACGTATTGTTCATGTTGCGTTATGGTACATTGTATACCGAGGAAAATATATCTTTTGCCTAGAAAATATGTACGTATGTTTTTTCAATGTATTTTTCTCTAATCTATTCAATATAAATATACTTCCTAATCATTTGCTAATCAAATGCAGTTTCTTTTTATGGTCATGAATTGCAGATAAAAAACACTGAATCACAATTGACCACCATGGAAGACGTGTACAAGGAATTTGATGAGTATGCCAATAAAATGCGTATAATGGAATTTAATTGCAAAGAAGTGAAGAAGCATTATTCTTTTGAGAAGGAGGGTACACCGAAAACGTCAGACTACTTGGAAGTCAGATATAATGCACGCTATCCAGCAATCAATTCTGATTATTCAGGCCTGGCGATAGAACGTGTCTTTGGCACAACAGTGAATGCATTAGAGTTGTTACTCATAGAACGAAAGATCAAGGGGCCCTGCTGGTTAGATATTAAGAATGTATCACCTACTGCAGGACGATTTTCGTGGTGTCCACAGATAGTATGTAAACGCTTTTATTATGTAGTAATAGAAATTTAATTTGATGCAATTTATTTTATGCTCTAATACAACAGGTGGTTACTTCAGACATGGACAATATATCGCTGTGTACCCAAGAGAAAGGTAAACCCTCAATGGTGATAGCGACTCTAAATGTGAGGATGTCTTTGAACGCAAAGTTGCAGAATGAAGTAGTGATGGTTGTTGTGTTAATTCATCATAAGTACAATGTCGATAAGGAACCACCAAAACCACCTTATGAGCGTCAGTTTTGCTGTAAGTTTAGTTTTACATCACTTATCAATCGTTTCTTTCATTTTCTTTCATAATTAAATTGATATTTTAGAATGCTAATATTGTTCTGTGATTTAGAAACAAAAAAGATTTTTTATTTAGACATCCATTGTTTGATGTTTAAATTACAGATATTTTTCCATTCGTCTATCAAAATATTGAAAAGACTGTACAATTAATTTGTAACTCTTTACAGTTGTCACTCGTCCACGAGATACCCCGTGCCCGCGGCAAATTCGTGATGCTTCTTTTAAAATCCCGAGTACCGAAATAATAAAATGTGAAACTGAAAGCGAGTTACTCGAAGAGCTATTAACTTTAATGCAGAAGGCTGATCCCGATTTAATAATAGGCTACGACTGTGCATTTCAATTTGATGTTTTAATGCAGAGAATGTTTACATTGAAAGTGTCTAATTGGAACAGAATGGGAAGATTAAAATCAACGACTCCTCCCTTACTTCGGGTAAGATACATTTTATCTTTAAATAAATTAAAGTAGTAAAATTATATTTATATAATTGGCATATATATAATTTTTTTAACATAAGATAATGTAATATTTATGCAGGGAAAAATAATTCTCAATCAAGCATTTGTCGGCCGTCCAATTTGTGATATACAAATTTCGGCGAAGGAATTGAACTTAAAAGTCAGAAGTTATGACCTGCAATCACTTTGCAGTGCAGTAAGTCATACGATACTTGTGATATTGGTATTATATTGTTCATTCGCTCAAATAATTTAATCTTGACAAATATTTAGGTATTAAAGACAAAGGAACATGAATGCAAAGAGATCACGCCAGCAGAAACTCCATTGTTCTTCAATACACCGGAAAAACTGTTGAATCTAATGCAGGTGACGTTAAAAGAAGCAAGATACATTATAACTATAGTGATGGATCTCAACGTTATACCGCTCGCGCTTCAAATCACCTGTTTAGCAGGTTCGTTTTAATATTTATCATTTAAAATTAAAATCTAACAATGTAACAATAAATCTTTACTGAATTGAACGAATATAGGCAATATCTTATCGAGGACACTATTAGGCGGAAGAGCAGAGAGGAACGAGTATCTATTGTTGCATGCTTTTAATTTGAAAGATTACATAACGCCGGATAAAAAAATTGAAAAGAAGGGGCGAGATGATGGTGAGATCTTAATATATTTTTATACGTCGTTATTACGAAGTTATGTGTGCTAGGTGTACTAATGCTAGATATGTGTTAGACGCTCCGCGCAGGAAAGCTGCGGCGTATACTGGAGGACTCGTACTTGATCCAAAGAAAGGTTTCTATGACAAACTGGTACTGCTGATGGACTTCAATTCCTTGTATCCGAGCATTATACAAGAATACAATTTGTGTTTCACCACTGTGCCTGGTGCGGCGTACGCTGACGTCGAGGTAATTTTCTCATGTACAAAACATCGAGAAGCAAATATCTCAACTAAAACACAATTTACACGGTGCAGCAATTAAATATTCCTGAGTCGAATCTGGAGCCAGGTGTGATCCCGACGGAGATTCATAAATTAGTCAAGAGTAGACAGCAGATCAAACAACTCATGAAAACGCCGAATCTATCGCCAGAACAAAAAATGGACTATCATATCAGGCAAATGGCGTTGAAGCTCACAGCCAATTCCATGTACGGATGTTTGGGAGCGACGCATTGTCGATTTTATGCTAAAAGTCTCGCTGCTCTTATAACAGGTAAGACGCGAAATAGATATTTAAAGTGTTTTACGTTATTGAATTCTTCATGCTATTGATACGTGTTTCTACAGCCAAAGGTCGGGAGATTTTGGAGGATACGAAGCACTTGGTTGAAAAACTGCAATACGAAGTAATTTATGGTGATACCGATTCTCTGATGATAAATACCAACATTTTGGAATACGATGACGTTTTCTCGATCGGCAGAAAGGTGAGAGACATTCTATCTTATAAGTTTGTACTGTAATTCGTACCATTCTATATTTATATCGCGCAGAGATATTTAGTTAGTGATATTACAGAATTAAATTTTTTCTAGATTATGCGCGAAGTCAACAACCGATACAAAAAAGTTGAATTAGATATCGACGGGGTATTCCGATATCTATTGCTTTTGCAAAAGAAAAAATACGCTGCAGTTACGATGTCGAAATTACCAAATGGTCAAATACAAATGGCGCAGGAACACAAGGGTCTCGATATTGTAAGAAGAGATTGGTGCCCGTTGTCCTGCGACACTGGAAAGTTAGTAAATACATGTTATAACATATTTCCAGAGATGAATTTTATTCAAATATATTTGAATTTTGTTCTTTTTTTTTTAGAAAAATACTGGATATACTTCTCTGTGATCAATCGAGCGAAACACGTTTAGAGCAAGTTGTGCAAATTCTGCAGAACGTTGCGAAAAGTGTGAAGGAGGGAACGGCACCACTGTCATCGTTTGTTATTACTAAACAATTGTCGAAAAATCCGGATGCGTATCCGGATAAAAAACAATTGTCCCATGTTATGGTGGCACTCAGACTAAACAAAGCAGGTGGTCGGATGTGGAAAGCCGGTGACACACTGCCATACGTTATATGCGAGGTTTATTTTCGTTTTACAATTTTAATTTACGAATTTTCCGAATGGATTATAGAAACAAAAATATCTACAAAAAGAGACAGAAATAAAGATTATTTTAACATTAGGATGGAACAGACGCAAGCGCGACAGAACGAGCATATCACATTGACGAAGTGAAGAATAATGAGAAATTAAAGGTGGATGTGAATTACTATCTGCTGAGTCAAATATTTCCTGTAGTGTTACGAATTTGCGAACCAATCGAGGGTATCGACGACGTCTTCTTAGCCAACAATTTAGGTATTTAGTTTATTGTAAACTCTAAAAATGAAATAATGTATATGATACTTTACGTGCCAATTCGTTTGTCAGGTTTACAATTCGTTTACAAGCCCAAGGCAATACCTTGCGAGGCAAGTCTAAATTTACCACTGGCTATCAATGATGACAGGTTCAACAATTGTCTTCCTTTGACATTTAAATGTAAAAATGAGCGATGTGATACGGAAATAGTAATTAAGGATACTGTTACAGAATTTGTAAGTACCTATTTCTCTCTTTTTATAATTTTAAAATTATTCTAAATATGTCTTCTCAATTAATGTATATTGACATGTTATCCTTTACAGCATTCCAGTCGACAATTATCACTTAGCATGTGTCCCAATCAAGACTGTAAATTACCACCCTGGAAATACGTAAACGTGATACAGAATGTAATTCAACTTGCCATGAGAAAAGCAATTAGCAAATATTACATTGGTTGGTTGGAATGCGAAAATCCACTTTGTTCCTACAGAACGAGGCGATTGCCATTAGATTTCGCGAAAAAATTTCCAGATTGTCCAGTATGCAAGGACGTTTCCATGAATCGAGTTGTAAGTTAATTTTGTTATATTTTTATTCTGAAACTATACAATATTAATATACATATTTGTACATTTTCAGTATTCTGGGACAGATCTGTACAATCAGTTGTACTATTACCACAAAATGTTTGATATTACTCAATCAACTTACAAACGTAATAATCTCTTATCGTTTACTACATATTTGAAGAAACTAAATTTAAAAAATCAATTTAAGGAAACTAAAAAAATAAACTTTTGTTCTCAGATCTGTTATCTCAATGTCCACGGGATATGATAGCCGCATACAATACACTAAAAGAGGCAGTTGACAGACAATTGAAACGCAATAAGTTCTCGTGTGTAAATATCACAGGGATATTCAACAGCGCCGGTACTAGTTCCGCGGGAATGTTTGGAAGTGCCGGTTCACGGGAGGATTTCGACGAACTGGGCGATCTGTCGGACGATACGGACAAAGAAATTTAAAGAGAAACATACCAATAAGCTAAGAAATAAGATGAAAATACTACGATTAAGAAAAGCTTATAAATTAAATTATTCTTATACGAAATCATTTCGTGCATGTATGTTTTACGTCCACGCATCCGTATCACATGAAATAAACCAAGAGAAGGATATTACTATGTCGGTAGGTATTAAAAGTAGGTATTATATGCCGGTAGTCCGAACTTATCTGGTTGAAACTTCTCGAGGCTGTCCACGACCAGGGTAGCTCCGCTCGTCTCGCTGTAACTTTTGGGAAGCATCGGGTCCGGCACCATAACGACCTGCATGCCGGCGTTAAGTGCCGCTTTCACGCCATTCGGCGCATCCTCGAAGATCAGACACTAAAAGGAAATTTGCTTTTCTTGGACACTGTAACTAATTGATTCCTAGATCTCAATCTTAGTCCTTGAAATTAGAGTCTGAATGTCTAATTAAAATACTGTCCTGTAAGCTACATTTGCACATTACAATTAAATGAACGACCGAAGATCAGTTACCTTCGAAGGATCCGGATTGTCGGGGAAACGTTTGGCAGCTACGAGAAATATGTCAGGGTCTGGTTTTCCGCGCTTAATTTCGGGATCCGAGCCGCCGATCACTATGTGATGGAAGACCTTGAAGAGATCGTGCCAGCGCTGGGTTTTCAACTCGTAGTTCTCTTGATCCGAGCCCGTGGCTAACGCAATCGGAATGTTGTGCTGTTTCAGGTGCTTCAGTAACCGAACGGCGCCTATTACACGGTACACAACAGAGTGTATATATTGTATCAATTAGAAGCTCAATTAGAACTAAATTATACAGCTATTTCAACATTAGTGATGTTATGATAAACAGCGTTACCTGGCATAGAATCGGTGTGCGGAAACAATTCCTGATAGCTCTTAGTAAGCTCCTGGTTGAATTCATCCGCTGTTATCGGTAATTCCAACATTTTAATCACGTGTCCTGAAACTTCCTTAGTCTTCAACCCCATTATTTGTGCCTTGTGCTCCCATGTGAATTCCTTGCCATAGCGATTGGTGACACGGTTGTAGGCCTTGGTATACAGATGTTCTGTATCTGAAATAAAAGAAAATAAGGATTAATTATGAATTGAATGGTCACAAAGATATGTACATCGTCTCGATAACTTACTGAGTAACAAACCATCCATATCGAAGATGCAGTGCGTGACCTTGTTACATTTGTCAATGGACATTTTTCTCGGATCTGAATGATGGAGGTTCCAAGAAGAATATGAATATTTTATGTCTAGAGAACGGCAGTAAACACAATCCTGTAAACCATATTATTATGTCAACTGCCTTGAGCTACTACCATTCGTCTATCACTAGTTATTCACAAGTTAATACATTTTTTCTTTATCATATAAAGAAACAACATATAGACTACTGAAATTAATGTTTTAAATAATGGGACAATTGTTTGATTTCTGATAAAGTTTTATGACGAAGAAAATGAAAGCAAAGTATATATATTTTTTATTTGATACGATTCCTTCTCGAAAATGATTACTAAGTATCGCAAGAGATATATTAAAAAATAGAATAAGAGCCTATTTGCGTTGTTTTAATATCAGTGAATATTAAAACTGTTCTTAATGTATCATATAAATATATATATATATATGATACATTAAGAACAGTTTTAATATATATACACACATTTATATTAACCTTTTTAAAGAATACAACTCTATATAAAATTTGTACAAAGGTAACATATATTATAATAAAAAGTATATGAGTATATAATAAAGTATACATACATAATAAAATATTGCAAATTAATATTTAAATTTTTGTCAAACAATATTTAAATATCTAAATCGGAATAAAGAAAATATTTAAGTATTAAAAGTAATTGCCATGTAAAATACAGAAAAAAATTTAGAGTCCTTTAATTATACATACATATGTTTAAAATATATTTTGTTAAGGAAATATTGATCCCAAGTTAAAGAGAAAAATTCTTGAGATGACAAGTGATAAGTTTGAGACATCCTATAAGTACAAATTGTTTATCAATATCGACCATAGGCGGCTTTCGCCGGTAAGAGAAGCTGGAATGAGAAATGAACTGTTTCGACGCAACTTTACTTACGTAAGTATTATGCATGCAAATGTTGTTACACTTGTGACTCAATGACACAATTTTTTAGAATCTATCAGAGCGTAAGGAGCGTGATCGGCCAATTCTTTCACCAATAACCTATCAAGCAGCGAGAGATCGCAGGAGAGAGAAAACGGAATTGCAAATGATACCGAGATGATCGGAATATCCCGGCAGTAGTAAAAGAAGGACTTTCATACCTAGCTCTATGTGACGTCCGATTCGCACGCGACGTTATCGCCGAATCTTGAATCACTCTATCACCGGCTGTCTTTACGCAATAAAAAGCGCATGCACGAGACACGAACTATTACTCGCCGCTCGCCGCTTCGTCAAACGAGTTTGCGCAACGGAATTATTTCGCTTATCGCGCGCAGTTATCGGAGGGAAGGACTCCGAATCTGTCGCGATCTTCTGGATGCAAATGATACTGATAATGAGATAAATTTTCCTAAGATGATTAGAAATTAATTTGTAATGCTCAAATGATTGATGTCGACCTTGTTCATGCGAATAGAATTGTTAATTTGCAACCCAGTGGACACAGAACATCAGTGACATTACGTATGTTATAATTTCGCACTCGACAATGTAAATGTATTATAAGACATGTTGTTATATTACATTTGTATTGTTGAATGCGAAACTGTAACATAGATGTAATGTCACTGATGCTTTGTGTCGACTGAGCACTTTGTGGCACGTGGAGAAAAAGATTAGACACAATGACGTAATTGTGATAATGTATGATAACGATTATGTAATTAGGAATTTTTGTAAGCGGCAATGCTGCTGATTGAGTTAAGAAGACTTCAGTCAAGCTCCAATTTAATTAAAATTCATTTAGCCGGCAGAATTGCTCGTTAAATTTTCAGCTACATAATTTGCCGAATTTATTTTTTGTTGTCATATGTTAAATAACAAATAATGAATTCTAGTCTATTTATGTCGTCAACAAAATAATACGGGTTGCTCGTCAAGTTTCTCGCAGTTTAATTGAAGTGGTCCTTAATCGTCAATTACGTTAAATGGAGTTTGATTGAAACTATCTTTTGTCCCTTGTCTCGCAGCTTCTTTTTTTTCTTCTAGCTTAGTGGACATCTGTTTCAGAAGCAAATATTTTCTTGTACGATGGAAAGAAATTGTTCCGGAGACGAACGCAAGTCACGAGCATTCTATTTTTGTAAAGGAATTAGAAAGATTCAATACAAATGACAATTCGTCACTGCTGCAAATCGAGGAAATAATTTTTGGATTAATGGATTTCCGCTCTGCAGAATCATAGTATGACAATTTCCAGAATTTTGGATAAGATTGATGGATTTCCGAATATTCTGTTTGAATTCAAAGATATCTGGAAACAGTTCACGATGGAAGTTCGACTAGGATTTAAGATAACAGACCATTTGAAATTAATATTCACAAAGGAGCTAACTACTTTCAACTCGATTTTATTTAATTACAATCATAAATTATTATAAATTAGGATCAGCGTCTGTAATAAGAAGATATGCTCACAGTTATTTCAACATTAAATTTTCGAAAAAAGATTTCTAAGCGAAGGAAGAAAAACAAAATAATGGCCGGAGAGACTTTCTGCCGAAGATCAAGAAGCAACTCGTGGAAGGGAAAGACGCATGCGCAAGTTGCTCCGTTTTGTAACAGTATACGTGGTACCTGCACAATAACGTCGTGGTGGCACGCCGTGTGTTTGGGGAAAACGAAAGAAAAAGTGTCCTTCGTGCCGACACGTCGAATTTATCATGATCCAATCGAGACCCAAGAGTTCGTCGAGTAGCAACGTATGCTCTGCGTGAATACACAATGGGATACAAGAATTGGTTGATTATCACGGTAGCGGTGCTGCACATGATGTATTGCCCGTTTACGAAAGTCGAGGAGAGCTTCAACCTGCAGGCGATGCACGATATCCTCTATCACGGCTTCAATTTGTCGGAGGTAATGACTGAAACATTAAACGATCATCAGGTCGTCCGGCTCGATGGAGGACTCCGAATTGTCCGACGATCATTTTCCGGCCGACTGATCGTGATCGAGCAGCCAGCATGCAAAACGTACCGTATTATATTTAGTATCAGATACGCGTATTTATAAACCCACGATCAGCTGATGCCGTCCCTAATTCATTTAATGCATTAACGGACAAATTCTTTTTGAGCTTTACTCGAACGCTATTAATATCTTGTGAATATTTCTGCCAGACACCTGATCTGTACACAAAGTTTGTATATGTACGTTTCGAGAGAGAAAAAAGGAAGGTCAATAATATCTTGTATTTATAAATAAAAGAATATTCAGTTGACTCAAGTTTGAAAGTCAAAATCTTTGTCTTTAGGTCTGAGAGACAAAGTGAAAATAAGTGTTTTTATTGCAAGTCGAATCACTCTATACAATTGTGTAACATCACAAAAGATTTTCAATTAACATATCATATTTTTGTTATTTTTCTTTCTGATAGTATGATCATCATGAATTTCCTGGAGTCGTGCCACGTTCTTTTTTGGGGCCTATTGCCGTATGTGGTTTTGCCTCACCATTAGTGGCAGGTTTTAATTACCTGAAGCTCAATAAATTTTTTGCTCAATATGCGGGTAAGTTCAGTAATTTTTAAATATAATAATTTCGTATATTTTTCTAAAATAAAAGAAAGATACTTAACAGTATTATTTTTTTTTTTTTTTAGTAAGAGGAGCATTAGGATTTTTGGTGATAATTACACTCCAGCTATATAGGAAGGCTTTACAAAACATCTTTGGAAGGCAGTTTACAAAGTGGTTTGTGGTCATAACTGTGTCGCAGTTTCATTTTATGTATTATCTTACTCGTCCACTGCCAAATATAATGGCTATGCCTTTAGGTAAACTTTTATTAATAAAACTTTATGTATATATCTTTGCTAATTGGCTTATATTTCATTCAGCATTTTTAAATGCTTTAAAAAGTAAAACTCGTGTAATCTTAAACATTCTTTTTAATTAATAAATCTATTGTAGTATTAATGGCCTTAGTTGGATGGATGAGGCAAAAGTATGTGTTGTTTATCTGGTCATCGGCTGCAGCAATAATAATATTCAGAGCAGAACTCGCCATACTTTTGGGACTATTCCTTTTATACTCTATAGCGACCCAGAAACTTTCTATACAAAGGTATTTACATATTATGTCATGGACCATTGATTCCTAATATGGCTGTAAGATTACAAACAGAAATGATTAAAATCGTCAAGGGGTCTTCCACAAAACTTCGCAAATTTGTAAGCTTCAAGTCAAATCTCTAATCGTTATGTGTATTAAATACACTAATATGAAATTATCCTTGGATCTCATCGAACCCGATTGCAGTTTTATATCATTAAAGAATATCTAATTTTTTATACAATATTCCCAAATCACTTTGCTTTTTATATAATATAATAATGTTTTATAATAATTTTTAGATTACTTAAAATTGCGGTTCCAGCTGGTATATTGCTCTTAGTACTTACTATTACTGTAGATTCAATATTCTGGAGACGCTTAGTGTGGCCGGAAGGCGAAGTATTTTATTTCAATACCATCCTTAATAAAAGCAGCGAATGGGGTGTATCCTTTTCATATACAACAAGTTTTTCTATTAAGGATTCTTAATATCTTTATTATATGGTAAATCTTTGTAAAGTCCAAAAAATGGTTTCCGATCTATTATATTACAAAATATAATTAATAGCCAGTATTTATTCAAATCTTTAATCATAATATGTGATAATGATATTCAAACTATCGTAAATTTTCAAAAAAATACTTTTGATTGTCTGAGATATTAGAAATCCTTGACAAAATATTTGTAATCTTCCAATAAATCAGTATGTAAATGAACTTAACATATGAATAGACATCACCATTTTTATGGTACTTTTATTCAGCTTTGCCGAAAGGTCTAGCATTTTCATATCTTCTAATTCCTATTGGGATGTGGTACGATGCTAGAGCCCGCGTATTTACTGTTCCAGCTATCATATTCGTCGCATTATTTTCATTGTTACCACATAAGGAATTGAGGTTTATAATGTATGTATTTCCATTGTTGAATGTTAGCGCAGCTGTTGCTTGTTACAGAATGTAAGTATATGTTTCATTTTAATTATGGTTTAGTTAATTATGAATCTTCATAGCTATATATAATGTAATAATGTAAAAATTATTTCTTGTTGGAAATTAGATGGGAAAACAGAAGAAAATCGTTATTGAGGTGTTTTCTAGCGATATTAGTCTTGTGTCATCTTATATTAAATGGTATATTCTCAATGTTCCTACTATGTGTGTCCGGTTCTAATTATCCTGGAGGTATGGCAATCGCTAAATTACATAGACTTGAGGAAGGGTCCATCGAACCGGTACATGTTCATATCGATGTGTTAACTGCACAAACTGGGGTATCAAGATTTACACAGATCAATGCTTCTTGGATGTAAGCCATTTTGCTTATAATAATGCTCATTCTTCACTATCTGCATTATGATTACTTTTTAATAGAAAGAATATTATATTACAGTTACTCAAAACAAGAGAATTTCACTGTTGGTGATCCTGAAATGTTACAATTTACTCATCTCTTGATGGAAGCAAAAAGCAAATATTCTCCGAATATAAAACCTTATCTAAAAACTCACGATATTATTGATTATATCGATGGATTTTCCCATGTAACAATAAATGACAACTTATTACCGCCTATTAAAATTAAAACAAAGCCTACTATATTTATTATGAAAAGAAAGTCTAATATCAAATATGATTCTAATAAAGCAAGAATGAAGTCTTCTATAAAGATGGATTTTGAAAACCAAGTAGATGATACAGAAAACATAAACACATTACTTGAAGAGGAAATAGCTAATAAAATTTGGGAATCAGCAGAAAAACTTGAAGAGATCAACAAAACTACTGAACAAAATTTATCGGATATTGAACTTGAGACTAAAAAAGGAAATGATACAATGGAGGAAAAAGTAGAAATGTTCAATGATTTAGCAGAAAATATTGATTTTCAAGAAAATTTCGGAGATGTTTCTGATATTAGTGACGTAAAAACTGACAAAAAAACGATTGAAGAGGAAAATATTAAGGGAAAATCTAAAAACGGTATAAATCTACGTCAAGAAACTCATGGTGTTAAAGAAGCTGTTAAAAAAATGATTCAAGAAAAAAAGCTAGAAGCTAAACAGAAAAGAGAACTCAATAATTTGGAACGAAAAAATATAGAAGTTCCAATAAAACCAATGAAGAAGAAAGGAGTAACAGCAGAGATGTTAAAAAGGATAGAAGAATTGAGAGTAGAAAGGAATGAACCAATCAACACAATGGTAGAACCTATGATTAAATCAACAGTAATGGAAGAACTTATGGAAGATGATGAATTCAATAAACAGAAGCCAGTTACACAAAAGAAAGATAAAATCAAGATGATAAAATCAAATAATCTAGAGCAAATTGAAGATATAATGAAGGAAGAAGACAAAATTGTAGATGTAAAAGTAGAAAAAGATGTAAAAGTGAAAAAGATTGCAAAGTCAGAAGATAAAACTGATGAAGAGTTAACTGAAGAAAAAATTGTACAAGAAAAAGATGAAGAAAAGTACGCCGAAACATCCAAATCTATAAATGTAAGAGAAAGCATAAGGAATATAATAAATCAATTTAAGGAATTTGAGAAAGATTTCTTACATGACGATACTAATATAATAACATCAACAAACGATACAAATATTGAGAGCGATTCGCATATAATGGAAATGGATTCTGCAGAAAGTAGTGGTCAAGTGATGGTAAAAGATGCTAGAGAAAGTCTGAAGGAAATAATAGATCAATTTAAATACATTAAACACGAACTAACATCGGAAGAAGACGATCAATTTGATGAAATTGCAGCTAAATATATGGAACGACCAATCGCTGAAACATTATTACAATTCAACGAAGCTCTAAAAGCTTTAATACAACGAAGGAAAAAGTCTTCATCGAAGGAACACGCAACCAATTTGTACGAAAACGGAGATATACCAGAAAATCAAAAAATATCAGAGAAAACCAATGTAAATTCAAATAATATAAATACTAGTGATAAAGAAAGAAGAAAAATATCAAGAGTAAAGGATGAATTATAATAAATTTTATTAAATGTTTCATAAGTAACTTTTTAAATGTTACTAGAGGAACAAGTATGTAATATTGTAACATAATGTAAATACGTTTTTCTGTGATACCAAAAAATATTGTATTTTTTAATATGTGCTCACGCACTATCAATATGGAAAACAAAATTGACTTTCCTATATGTGCGATATTTACGATAGCACGAAAATATTGAAGGAAATACTGTAAAATTTTTTGTATCAAATATGATCAACCCAGATAGAACGCAAAATTATGCAAGTATGCCAAAATATTTTAATATTTATTAATCTATGTACAGTAGAAATATACTTTGCAGCCATTTTTGGCATTATTTATAGGCTATAATATTTTTATTTGTTGTTTTAGTTTTTATAATTACAAATATATAAACATTTCTATAAATTATAAATATTAACTAGTATGAGTTGTCATCTTTTTGACTTTTGCATTTAATATTGCTTGAACATGTAAATTCCCGATTTTGATATCCCACATCACGCTTGTAGCAAACCAAATGTTAAATTTAAAATAAAATAAATATAAATTTCTACATATATGAAACTCAACGTACAATATTTAACAGACTGATGAATAATTTCCATATCGACATGTGCGGAATAATTCGAATGCCTTATAAATCTCTTCCAGAGTTAGGGAGCAGTATTGAACATAAATGTACGTAAACACATGATATAATGTAGTCACTTGTGTATATTTGTATGTGTGTGCAATGGATATATTGATATTTTACATAAAATGAAATTGTTTAATATTGTAGTTTACAAGTCAGTTCCTAAATAAAAAATCTGAACTTGTTGAAGAAGTTTCGATACACATAAAATTAACTTCTTCTTATGAACTCCTTAATTGTGTAAATTGATAGGATCGTATTAAACAGAACCATAGCTAGCGTGATGTTAAACAGCACTTTATCGCGCGTGCCACCTTTTAAGTAGACTGGAAGCCCATCGTCGCACTATAAAATAATGGATATATTACTATTAACATTTTCTGATGAGTTTTTAGATTGAGATTTTAAGATTGCTTCGAATGATTAGATATACCTGCATTCTTGCTTGCTTCAATTTAAATTTCTCGAACTCTTTGTTGCATTGTACAAGCGGTCGATTTGTACCGAATGATCTTCGTGATAAATAAGCATTGTACATGCGTTGTACCTAAATTGATTTAAATTGAGCTCTTAATGGTTTCTTAAAATTCAATACTCTTCATTAACTCATGGGATTGACGCAAAAGATTTATTCCTCCTTTTTCTATCAAATTCTGCTTTATATAAACTCAAATTTTTGAAAAATTTTATTAATAGAAAGTATAATTATTTTAATTAATAAAAATTATTTCGAAGTTGTGTAACTACATAGTTAATGTATATTCTATCGAGAATATCTGAGATTTCTGATTTACTTATTATATTACCTTAGCCACATCGCTTCTAGAAATTTTTTTCGACATTCTTGATTTAATTTCGCTCACTGTTTCTTCTTTTTTTATTTATGTGGCTTCCAATTTCTGCTGGATCCAATACGGCCGTATGCAGCACTACAAATAAAAGAAATAATGTTATCGAATTGATTTTTCATTGTTTCATCAGTTGCTAAGAAATCAAATTTAGAAAATAAAAAAGAGATAATTATTTGCGGAGAAACGAGATATAATGTCGTCACAGCTATCGATCAATCGCGTTACGAACGGTCGAAATTTTAAAGGGTAGAAATGAAGAACTCTGATTGGTTGATTTCCATATACGTTATATATTATGCGTTATGCAACAGTCTGTGCTGCGACCTTTATTATTACGGAAAGTGTGCGTGATGGGCTTAATAATATTTAAGCCAGATTTATAAAAGCTGTAAATTGTTAAATTGGGCCGAAACCGTAAAGTTTCGACCAATCACGTCATTCGGCTCCGCTGTGGTTAACCACACATTGATCGAAATTTTATAATTTTGGTGTAAATTAATAGTTTACAGCTTTTATAAATCAGGCTTTATGTAGGCTTTTAATATTTTGTCGACGCCGGACCGCGAAAGTCTCTATTGTACTCGTAACATCTATGGGTGCATCAAGAAGCAGCAATAGTGAGCCGCTCAGTGAGCTCTCGCGGCTGATTGGTGCACATTATTAGATCTAAAGGGATATGCCAATAAGACGCGAGAGCTCACTGAGCGCTCAGTGAGCGGCCGTGCATCTGAATGTACCCTATTGCACCCTATATTGTAAGCTGGCGGCGGAAATGAGGCAGAAGCGAGAGTCGTCTAGTCGTCGGAGGGTCACGTTCGAAGGATGATCGAGAGTGGCGCAAGCAGTGGCAAGCAGCTGAGTGACACCCGGCGCATGCGTACTCGTCGCGCGACGCAACAGTCGTAAACACGACCCTTCCTCTCATTTTTTTTTCGTCGGCGTTCGTCGCGGTTCGCACACGCCTATACGGGGTGAGCCGTTAGCCGTCGCAGGGGGAGAGAGAGAGAGAGAGAGAGAGAAAAAGAGAGAGCGAGCGAGCGAGCAAGCGAAGGACGCGTCGCGATTCCGCGGCGTTCGCGCGTGGCTTCTACGCGAGCGGGAAGATGATGATCGCGACATCGCGTCGCAGCACCTCGTGATACCGCTGTAATTCGCTTTGGCCCCGATGGTATGCGGTGACGTCATCCGAGTCTGCTCTGGAAGGATCCAGCGGGACGATAATGGCGGGTTCGTATACCGTGTCCGGCGCCCGACCCTACACCGCGCCCGTACTCCTCCCCCTGCCCGTCTTTTTCGCGTCAACATGGGTCTTGCATTTCAGATTTGTACGTGAAGTACAACTGCACCTACTGCCAGGAGGACATCGCGGGCCTGCGCGTCAAGTGCATCGAGTGCCCCGAATTCGACCTTTGCTTGCAGGTGGGTCGACCGTTCGGACGACCATCTTCGGGGTCACGTGACCGGGCCTCACCTCCCCCTTACCTCGTCCCTTCTTCGACCCCCCTCACGGTGCTCTCTTTTTCTCACCCCCTCGTGTCATTTTCCCCATCTTTCCCCTCATTGGTTTTCTCTTTATCTGATTATTTTTTATTTTACTTTTCGCATGGTTTCAGTCGCCATACGTTCTCGCGTATGTTTCTTTGTGCGTGTGTCTCTGCGTTTCTCGTCCTCCATTTCTCCCCGATTACCTTCATCCCTTTTTGTCATTTTTTTTTCTATTTGCAAATCTATGAATGAAGTTGTAAAAACTGATTATAATGCACGCAGATAGTTTGAATATATTATGCTGCCTATGAAATTTTGATGTAATTTAAACAAGAAATACGATGACTCATTGAAAGCATGAATATTTATCTCATAATAGACTAGTTTCGAATATTATTTTGTCATTTTTTAAATTATATTTCTCATTTTATTTGGCAAACATGACATTTAAATTTGAATCTATTTTCATGTGAAATATACAAACACGAGATTTTTGCACATATAAATTTAATGTTAAAAAATTGTCCACAAACTTGGAAATATTTAATAAATATTAATATTCGTTAAATAAAAGATGTATTAACTTTGTAAATTGCTTTTAGTGTTTTTCCGCCGGTGCTGAAATTGGTCAACATAAGAATAATCATGCCTATCAATTTATGGTACGTATTGAGTGTGAAATTAATTTTGAAATTATAAGTTATGTGTTAGCGTTAACATACTTCTGCACACATCAATTTAGGATTCCGGTACGATCAGCATATTCAATGGCCGTGGCAGTTGGACAGCTAGAGAACAGCTGAGACTTCTGGATGCTATCGAACAGTTTGGCTTCGGAAATTGGGAAGACATCAGTGAACATATCGAGACGCGTACGCCAGAAGGTAATTTGATTAATATACTTTATAAATATTGTAAGACACAATCTAGAGTCAATTTTTTTTATCGTTTCCTATCACATCACGGAATTGTATTATCCTTTGAAGGGTAATATAATAATAAAAAGATAGTATTGCAATTATCGGTATACAACTTTATAGGATTAAGTACATGTTTCGGAATGTGAGAATCCAGGAATCAAACCTGGATCGTTTGTTCGGTAAACATGTGGCTCGAGTATTTAGTTATTTGGCATCCCGTCATTATAGAATTTTATTATTACAGAAGTGAAAGAAGAATATATCGCTCGATATCTCAACGGTAACATCGGAAAACACACGTGGCCACCAACAGATAGCTACGTACCGAATCTTACGGATCAGACCAAGTCTGATCATGGTCCTTTATCCCCTGACCTCACATCTAGATTACCACCATTGGACATCACCCCGGAGGAAGCCGCGCAGCTGGGTTATATGCCCCAACGAGATGATTTTGAGAGAGTAAAATCAGATGTTTCTAAAATTTGATCTGATTTTTTTTTCTTAGAAATGTAATTTAATAATTACGATGTTTCTTTTCAGGATTACAATCATGAAGCCGAGTCTCTCGTTTCTTCGTTGTTCCTGAACCCTGCCGAAGACGACGATCTTGATATTGCACTTAAACTAGCACAAGTTGATATGTACACCAATAATCTCAGAGAGCGTGCGAGACGAAAACGCGTCGTAAGAGATTACCAGCTTGTGTCTGCTTTCTTCGCCTCGTCTAGAAAAGACAAGGGAATAAAGAAAAAATATACGAAAGAAGAAAAGTACGGTTTCATATTAGTATATTTTTTTTCTTTATGTTTCGTAAAATATTTTGACAAATATTCTCTTCACTCATTTTTGATTGATTATATTAAGCATTTTGTTTATTTAATACAGAGAATTTAGGGACAGAATGCGTGTATTCGCACAGTTTTACACAGCACAAGAGCACGAACAGTTCCTAACAAATCTCGAGAGGGAAAGAGAATTGCGCTTACGGCTCTCGGAACTTTATCGATATCGCGAGAATGGCATTACGAGGCATGAGGAATGCGCTCATTTCGAGCAAGTTCTTGCGCAAACTCAAAGACAAAACGACTCGGTGGATCATTGGAGTGAAAAAAAATCTGTAAGTATGCATTTTTATTTTTATAACGTCTTGTCATGACACTGTATGTTATAAAATAGGAATTTATATTTTGTGATACTTTTATATATATGCATTCGTAAAAGCTAGTCATATATAACAAAAGTATGATATAGTCCTTTATCAAATGCTAACGCATGCTAAAATTAAGTACATATTAATGTATGAGTACCTGTTGTGTGAGATATCATCCCAAATAATACCTAAAAATTATATTAAGCAACAATGTTATTGTGCTTCTTACTATAATTATGTTTATTTTTGTGTGGGTTATACATAAATATTTAACTTTTTAATTGTGTCAGTGTTAAATAAATTTATATAAAGATATTTAATCTTTACTTTAATACTTTAAATTTGTATGTTCTGTGTATAAATGTGTAGATACTATGTAAAAAGATATATGTTAATATTATATATCAATCTTATTATTTTTATTTGTATTAAATTATATATATATTATGTTAATTTCATACTTTCTTATAAAATTATAATGAATATATGAGAAGAATATATGAAAAGAATATATGAGAAGAAAATTATTCAAAATAATTGCAATCTTCTCTATATTTGGCGTTTATTGTTTATGTACATTTATATGTGCAAGAAAAATAAAGAAAAGAGTTCAGATCTTTAATTATATTGTATACACTAGCTTTTGCTTCTTTTTAACTAATTCTACTGTTTGTGGTGCGTGTTGCCAGGCATTTGTGAACAGATTGTATCAGTTTGCATTTCACTTAGGGCAGCAGTGGGCCGTCCACACCAATACACCGCAGCACTTCAAAAAGAAGGTGAGAGATCATATTTGTAAAATTAAATGTTATATTTTGTATTTGCGGGAGCTATAAATATCATTATCAAGTTCCCATATATTTGTCTGCTTTATTGTTTTTATTAAGCATTATGTTAAAACTCCTTTTCAAATTGCAGCAATAGTATTATTACAACATAGACTATTGTGTTAATTTTTTTAAATCCTAGAATTAAATACTCTGTACGATTGAAGGAATTGTGCGCATTTTCTCTCTTTTTTCTTTATAGAGAAGAAGAAAAAAGTTACTCTTCGCTCGACAGAAAATACACTGTAAAGCAAGACTTAGCCAGCTCCACAGTCAATCAAACCAGTCACAATCGGACGACGACTCTAGCCAGTCAGTGGGCGGAGTCGGATAGCAATCCAAACACTTCCAATCAGTCCACTTCCAGCCCCAATTCTTCACAAGAAAAATGTTACAGCGATGGTAGCACTTCTATCCCAGAGCGAGATATAGAATTGGAGGCTGCGTCTCATCTTTTAACAAAGCAAGAAAAATCCTTATGTATTCAACTTGATCTAAAACCGACTCAGTATTTGACGCAAAAGACATTATTATTACAAGTAAGTGATGAATATCGATTACAATTTGCTTGCTGTATTGTTGAAATTGTTATATATAATTTGCTAATATCGTTTTTAATGTTACAGGAATATTTAAACGGTAATAGGAGATCGAGTATTGTACCTCAGTCAGAACCAGAAAGCAAAATTCTTCATTATCTAGTAACTAACGGTTGGATCACAGCCAACTGATCAAATGTGTAAAAATTTACGATTATTTTGCCCCTCTAAGTCATCTCTAATCTTATACGCTAAGTCTTAGATATAACTAAGATTCTTAAGTCTGATTCGATTAAACATAAGGCAAATAAAGAGAGAAAACGTGCGAAACTAAAAATGCATGCGTGCATGTGTAGTAGTTGCATTGTTGCTGATCCTTTTACACAGAGATATTGTTATGATATAACACGATCTATTGTTCGACGTAGGATCAGATAGATTCATAATCAGGAGCAATTTACGTGTTTCTGTGATAAACCTGGCCATGAGTTTAGGGTCGAGTTTATGATAATAAAATTTAGTAATTATTTAACCGCTTCTCAATCTTTTTTCTTTTAAACTAATTTTTCTTAGAAATTGGCATAAATATCGAAAATAATAATTTAGTTAATTATTATTATGATGAAGCATTCACAAATATTTAGAGAATCGGCCCATTAAAATGTTTCACTTATTATTTCCAATTAAATACTGTTTGAAAGTATCTCTTAACACTGCCTACGTAGAGCCATTGAACGTATTGCTCAATTAATTCTTCCACTGTATTATTTCCGTGTGTAGATAATGCCCTTCGCACTTTTCTTTTTATTTTGAATGTTATCACATTCGGCAATAAGGAACTGTCAAGATAATTCACGCGTCTTCGTTTTTAACTTGTAAAATCTAATATTCAAAACATATCAAAATATGTTGAAATTTTGTAGGTCAATATAATTTCATGAAATGAATTATCTTATTATTTATTAGCTCAATATTGCTATTAAAATATTGATAATGATTGAATAATGAAGGTTAATGCGATTAGCGATTTTTACTTTACGAAAAAACGTAAGATAACGCGAGTTTTTCGGGATGTATAATATGCTTGCTTTTATGTTGCTTCTAAAGTTTGACAAAACAATTTTGTAGCCGTAAAATATGTATTGTTAAATATTTAAATGAATTGTCCCTGAAATTTTCACGCTTATTAAAATTGTACATGTAAATTTAAATAGCGGGACACGATGAAGTGTATATACAGGCCCTAAATATGTAGATATAAAAGAGAGCCTATCTATTTGTACATAACAATACGAGTAAAGACCTACTCAGGTTCAAGTATATAGACAAATTCTACATTTAGGCTTTCTCTTTGTGTGCTTGTGCGCGTGTGTATGTATATGTGTGTGTAAAAAGAAATGTATGTATGACAGGGCGACGCTAAAATACAAACGACTCGCTCATATTTTGTATAGATATTAAATAAATACCTCTTCCGTTTATCCGACTATATTTGGTGGTGAATAGCTGATCATATTATTGGAATGGCTTCTTCTTGTAAGCGTTGTGCATATGGGTAATCGAGATCAATCGATTAAAGATCTCGTTCTCGTGTTATGTGTATAAAGTCGATATTTTGTAGCTGTAGAGTATAGCGCATCAACATCGAAATTTTCCTTCCCTTTCTCTCTTCACCAAAACAATCTTTATGAAACAACTGTAGTCGGATAAAAAATGACGTATAGGAAATACCGCTTTGGTTACAAATAAATGATCTGTATGATATTCGACACGCGTGTTACACTACGTGCGCACTATTTTCTCAATTGAACAAAAAAAAATTAGCTCTTTACAACTTACTTATTACGATGTACTCCGACACACGAAGGCGTTGAACATACTGTGCGATAAATAAATAAATTATGCGATATTTTCATTTAAGAAATGTTTGTGTACGACGATATTTCTATGAACGCAATACCTTCTCGTTTCCCCACCGGTCTCCCAGACACGAACTAATTAACGTTGATTCTAACAGAGATAAAGTTTCGTGTGAAGTATATTGTACGTGGTAGTAATTATAATTATATACTGATTATTTTAATAAGTCTTATTTGCTTTCAAACATCGTAGGATCATCGAGTCATAACTAATCAGCTGTTAGATTGAAAACATGCGACGTTTTTTTGCGATACTTTTTTATTACCCGATATCCTTCAATTATATTTTTCTCGTGTGCTACATTTCTTTGAACCAACGCATTAATTACGCTTCTGTATATTCAATGCTTGTTTCAGTTCTAGTGAAATTACGCAAGACAAAGAAAGAGAGAAAGAGAAACTGTGCGTGTGATATGTGTTCGAGATTTCTGTTAATAGACAGAAAGATATCAACGACCATGTCAAGTCTTGAAAAGTTACAGTCACACAGGTTTTTAAACAAAATAGGAATGTAAAATAGAAACATTTTCTGAAGATAACATTGTCCGAGATGTTTACAAGCATGAATCTATAAAAAAAGATCACTATTCTCAAATTCTGAAATTAAAAATCAAGAACGAATTATGGGAATTATGATTCAATTATTGCAAAGCCTTGAATATTAACTTCAATTCAGTATTATAATCCAGTTTTTGCACAATAATTTATATTGATAATAATGTTGTAATAACTATTCTTTCTTCTATTTTTTTTCGTCATGAAATTGTTTTATAAAGAAAAAAAAAACGTAAATAAAATGAGATATCGCCAGTAGCACTGCATTTTAAGTAGCATGCAAATACGAAGATTAAAAATTGATGCATAAATCGTAAATCAATCGCAATGAATCTAAAATTTTTAAGACAAAAATTTTCCCGTCCCGCAGTTCGCGGAAAATAAGCTTTAAATTATGCGCACATTGCAGAGGCGGTGTCAGCCGGGTGACTTCTCTTTTTTTTTCAAGGAAGAGGCGACCGTTGTGGCAATGACATTTGGTAATCACCTTGCGTTTTTTAAATCCTCCATGCGGCGAGGAAAGAAAAATGTTAGTGCGTCATTAAAACCGACGATGACGCGTGCGAGCGTTTTCCACCGCGGTCCGCGGGTGCGAAGGTGAAGGTGCTAGCTGATGATGAAGTGGAATTCGCAGAATAAATCGGTACCATTCCCACCCTGCCGTTCGCTTCTTCGCGCGTATATATAAAGTCAAGTCACACGAGCATATCCGTACAATTACGTCAGATCGCAATCTATACGTGTTAGGTGAGCATTTATCGTGTGTTAACTGGGCTCTAAGGAGTGGCTTGCAACGCGACTTCTTTATCGGGGATCTCCGCTTTGTATAAACCCGTGATTACGCAGTAAATTAACTGTCGCACCTTTCGGATCTGTGCCGCCGAACAAGGGCCAGTGTGTTCCAATACAAACCGAAAAAGAAGATAGCTGCACCGATTAGTAACACCGTTGTGGAAATTTATTTGTGAAGCTTCTCTTTAAACAAAAGGAGGCTACATTTGAAACAGTTACATATGTGTTTCGAAACTCATTCCTCAGCGCGCAATTGCGTTTGATCGAAATGCAAATTTGTATTTTTAAGAAAGAAAGCTAAAAAATAATTCCAGAAATGAAAATTTTTCTGGACGATTAAATTTAGTATTTAATTAAACGTATTAATGTATCAAATAATTTAATTTATTAATTAATTGAACAAGTATTGTAATAACTAATTGTAAGGTATTTTCCCTAAGGTGTCTTTCCTTATAATATATTACACTACTTGTTTTATTATTTTAATATATTTATTTTAATTAAGTTATTTAAATTAAGATTAAGTTTTAATTATACCGATGAGGGTCGGTACAAGAGTAATGCTTCCTACTTTTTTCTCCAAAAATTTAACTTTTAAAATTAGATTTTATTCCTACATGAAATAATATATACAAGCTTTATTATTATTTTTCAATACAATTACTATCGTTTTGTTTGCACTTTTGCCATTTGTGAATCAAACTCTGCAAACCGGTGCAATAAAAGTCTTTACTTTGACTCTTGAGGTCTACACGAACACTTTTCTTCAATTCGTCATCGTATTAAAAAATGGAAAAGTCTACAAAGAATATTCTTGAACTACTCGAGGAATCAGGAATCGGATATTAACTCAACGCGGTAAGAAATTCATTTTGGATTGGTGGTGTGACACATAATTGATCGCAATATCACTCAATGTGCTGCAAATAGAAACTTGCAGTAATAATTCGGTGAAACGCAAAACTTTTTATGGCATTAAATTTGAAAGAAAAAAAATTAGAAGAAAGAGCATTACTTTAGTATCGACCCTCACATTTAATACGTCAACCCTTTGAGGATCGGCTTTTCTTGCCAAGAAGAAAAAGAATTTTACTTCAATGAATTATAATGTTCTTTTTATAAAATTCAAAAGTTTAGTAAAGTCCTAATTTTTTTAGAGAATCAAAAAGTTAATGCTACTTAATTAAACACTAAATTTGATCCTGAAAAATTTTCATTTCTAGAGTTAAGACTTTCTTTTTTAGAAGGAGATCAGTTTACACGCCACGCTTCGTCCAGTATTTTTCATCCTCATTGTGTTGTCCTTATGTGTCTCGTGAATTCGAACATCATTTGTTATTCGAAAAAGCGCCGAGTCGAATTTACAAATTTTGACGTGTTACTGAAGAGCGAACACGTTTGCCGACATACTTCCAGGGAACGTAACGCATCCCTTAATCTTTCGCGACGGATGTCGCGATGTAAGATTCATGTAGCTTATCGGTGACAGATATTCGGTTATACTGTTAACATAATTGTACTTTTATTTGCTGTATTTTTTTCGAGATCGCTCGCGATACAGCCTGCAGCCCTTCCCAAAGCCTCGAGCCTCGCTCGATCGCGTTTAATCGGACGTGTATGCATGTTGCAGTCATGAAACTCGCAGTGATTTGCCTGGTTGTTTTCGTTGCCTACGTGTACGCAGTGGAAGAGACGACGTACACGAGTAAATATGACAACGTAGATGTCGATCAAATTATTAATAACGATCGGCTACTGAAGCGATACGTCGATTGTATGCTGGACAAGCCCAACGTTAGATGCCCTGCTGAAGCCACTGAACTGAAGAGTGAGTATCGCGCATCTGTCTTCTATTCGCAATTATAAATAGATAGGAAAAAAATTATAAATGAATAGAAAAAATTTCAACCAGACGAAACAAATTACACAGGCACACAAAAAAGAAAGTGGTTTGGCCTGTATACTAGACTAGTGTATTCCTATGTATTTTGACCCGCTGAATCCAAATCCGAGGTCAGAATTGGTAGTTTAGCTCCTTGTTC
>VBVR01001828.1:0-26926 GCA_011638315.1 Tetramorium parvispinum | reverse complement strand
ATATATATATATATATATATAAAATAATATGAAATGATAAATAATACATTGTCAAATTAAGCGAGTAGATTGTGAATAATCAATTAAATTAGTGATTAGGCTTTAGCTAGAAAGTGCGATATCGAGGTAAGTCGGTATGTGATACCGTTCCTCGATTTCTTATCTCACACGTACTCTCCTGACTTTTATCCCCACGTGCACGACTATAATAAATCGATGCTGATGAATCAACCGGCTAGTCGCTAAATCCCGTTATCCGCTCGCCACTCGCACCATTCTCGTCCTAGAGGGTGAGGAATGACTAAGGATAAGCGAGCCATTGCTCATAGTATCGCCAGGTGAATATCGAGGGATATTTCGGAATATATGACAACATTGTGAACGTTTATCGGATCTTTACTAAAGGAAACAGATTTAGAGAAACCGACACAAACGTGTAACGCGATATTAATTCTTGCTGATTCCAATTATATGTATAGTTTAAGAGAAGAAACGTAACGCAAAGTTAATCTAAAATATATTAATAATAATTCGTTTTCAAACACAAATCAGTAAATTAATCAAGTTGGAGAATAGTAATACAATGCTTGTTACTGATTATCTGCACAAAGCTTTAAAAAAAAATATATATATATGCGATATCAAAAAACAAACTATAAGTAAAATGATTGAAATATGCAAATTATTTTTCAAATGTTCAAGCGAATTCAAGGAAATCAATGTCCGACGAATTTATGTATTCAGACAATTGGTATAAGTGTATCTAATAAATTAAATGAAAATTTAATTAATTAATTAATTAAATTTGTAATGCTTGGCATAACATGTAATTAACTAATTAATAACTATTAACTATGTGTAAATACAATTATGCCGCAAGTGCGTGCAATCACGACAAATGATATCGATGAGGACGAAAAGATTGAGGAAAGCACAAATCGAATATATATCATTAATATCAAATAACGTACTCGTACCTCGGCACGATTGTAACCGGAGATCTTGACGAAGTTCTCATTGCAATAGACAATCGGGAAGTCGACGATCTGGGCGTTTGCTAGTAGAAAACTGCTGTCGGCTGTGAAAGAAGAAAGAATAGGGTATTATTCTCTTATAATAAACCTCTCTTCTCTTATAATAAACAGGATATTATTCTCTTATAATAAAACGCGATATGCAAAAATATGCATTTCATGGTAGAATAGATTTCTTCCTCCGTTTCTCCCCCTCCTCCCCCTTTCTGTTTATCTTTCTCTCTTGTATAAATCTACATTACATGGTAAATGAGTCCCAAGTTTTTCAACATATACCAGAGTTCATTGAAAGTTCCTCGATAAATTATGAGTGAGAATTAACAACGGGGATATGGCGTGCTTGGACCCATAATAATGCCTTTTCCCGAAAGCTGAACAGAGCGAAGAATGTAAGGCAAGCCGTTTTACCGTGCTTTTCCAATTAGTCGTATTTAATTAGCGCGCAACGAACGTCGATTTGTTTGCCAATGACAATTTTCTGTCGAGAAAATATCTCTTATTTCTAAAATCTAAATGCAAACAATAAAATCATGATCTACATGGTGATCGTGCCTAATCATCATATTAACTTATAATATTACAATTTATAATAACTTATTCATTGCATCGCAATTACTGATAAATTGCCATGTGAAAACATTAATAATAATAATAATGTTCATATCATATAATACATTTACCAATACAGTTGAACCAGCGAGAATAGAAATATGAATATTTGTTTTTTTTTCAAATATATAATTTTGTCATGTGTACGTTTACTGTTCTAAACGAATTCTTTTCTGATCGTAATAATAATTTTTAATAATGTAAGATAGAGCGCATAAAGTTTCTTTCGCAAAATCGATTGTTCTTGCTGGTGAGAAAAGTTGCGGGTAATGATGATTAGATATTTCAGTTTCACAAACGTTCATTTAATGTGACATAGATGCGCGAAAAGGATTCATAAAATTTAAAAGCATCATATGTCCGAGCGCCATAACATCGCGACACAGGAATTGCAAAAAGAGTTGTGACGACAACGAGCGAGGACGCGATCGTTATTTTACCGACTCTTTTTACCAGGTACTACTTCTTAAATCTTGAACGAAAACGATCGTTTAACGATTTGACTATAATACATTAATTCGTTAACGATTGTCACAATGCTACGATAAACATATCTGTTGAACAACAAATATTTTATGTGGCAAAAGTCTTACATTGCAATAAAAATTACGATTGAAAAATAGAGATATAAGTAATCCTTTCTTATTAATTGCAAACGAGCACATATTCGAATTATCGCTTTAATACTGAATTTGGTTAATATATGTACATATAATATAAAGAATTAAGCAATAATTACAACAAATTAATTAAACGTCAATTGTAGTATATTATTAATTTAATTAATATCATATGTTATCATGATCGCGCAAAATTAACCAATTTGAAGAAGACATATTCACTATTCAAATCTCTAACAAAAAATGCCGAAGCATTAACATATGTTGTACATGATTAAGGAAAAAGATGTATTTCAATAATCGATAATGAACATTGTATGTCAAGGTTCAAAAACGATCTCAAAATAAACCAGTTAAGTAACAAATATGAATTTGTTCAAATCTTTTTCTTCTCTCAAGACTGTAGTTCTATTATTCCTATTCTTTCTTTTCATTTTCTCACAGGCAGTCAGATGCACTCTTTCGAGCGTATGATTTCTGAAGTAGATCCTGTTGCATTCAATGTGTGTGCGTTGTAAAATAGTATATACCATTCCTGTGTATACAGATGTATATGCGCATGCATGTTGGAGGGATGAGGAAGGATGTAACGTAACGGGTGTGCTTGCAACATCCGCAACACGAGATGATCGAAGTTTTCATGGAGAGCTTTCAAGAGGATACTCGATTAAAAGTGTCTCCTTATAATGTCATCGACTTTTTCTTCCTTCTTTCACACTGTTCTGTTCCTTGTTGAAACGAAAATTTTCAACAAAATTTAGTTAGTTGTGTCAACATAGATTTTAAGTAATAATTGTAGTTATAGCAATGGCTCACAAATATACACATATTTTAATACTATATACTTTAGTAACAAAAATTTGCATTTTACTTAACAAATCACAATGATTTTGATACAATTTGAATCGCGTGTATCTAACAAATAACACTATTAAATAATTATTAAATTTTTGGGAGTTTATTAAAAATCATTATACATATAATCTTGTATGTAAACTGAATCTTATTTCTATAAATGACACATTATCTTTAAAATTTATCATTTTCAGAGAGAAAGAGAGAGAGCTAAAAAATTTTACTTTACAAGCCAAAAAGTCCAATTTATTGCTATAAATTCTTTCAGAATCGCAAAATAATCGTGATTTATTGTAATTACAAACTCTCAGTGATAGATAATTTTTCGTTATTATTTGATCATGAAATACTGGTAGTCACGTTACCATGGTTCGCCCTACAACAAATATTTCCTTCCGACTCACGTAAATAAGGGTACGAAGTAATAGGATTCCTAATGACGTATACTTGAATGCAAATATTTTAAACAGAATATTTTATAGCAGAGATTTTACGCAGAGAAAAATATGTTTATAGAAATCACATGTTTAATATTCTTCTTTTTGTCTGTCTGTTTCTCTCTCTCTCTCTCTCTCTCTCTCTCTCTCTCTCTCTGTCTTGATGTCTTTTGATATTATTAAGTGTAATTATATTCAATTATAGATTGCATTTATGTTTTTATTTCATAGTGCAAAGGATTAATGCAATCTAGCAATTTTAGTTAAATTTATACTTAATCATCTTGTATGATCAATACTCGTGCCATCGGTGAATAGACAAATCATCATTACCTCGAGATAGAGATAGAGATAGATAGATAGATAGAGAGAGAGAGAAAGAGAGAGAGAGAGAGAGAGAGAGAGAGAGAGAGAGAGAGAGAGAGAGAGAGAGAAGCAGAGAGATTGGCCACGAATATTTGTTATGCATTAAACATGAGAATAAATTTTCGCAGTATTATGTGCGATAAATTTCATCGTAACGAGCTCTGATTGCACTAACAGCATGTAGCTAACACTGAGTTTTAAGCATTTATTAATTAATAATGCGTCTTATAAAGTTGTTGTTCGCGCAATATCGTCTAGAGGCATATGTGAATATCTTTAGAACACCAGCGCGGTAATCTATGCCAGAATTTATAATCACTCCGTGAAAATTATTATTACTTAATTTATTACCTTATCGCCTATCTCCTTTGATGTAAATTAAATTTACATCAAAAAGAAATCTGTACGGTCTACATATTTATGTTATATCGATTAATTAAATTTCCGTTTAAAAGATAGAAAGATAGATAGATAGATAAAAGATAGATTATGTTATATATTTAAATATATTAATTTTATATTAATCGTGAAAAGCAGAAAATAAAGTTAATAATATCGATAGCGAGTAGCTATAAGAATTTATTTTTGTAGTCTGAATAACATTTTCACTACAATTTTATTATCGCACTGACTAACTAAAGAATACAAAGAAGATAAAGAAAATATATTTCTTTATCTATTTATTTATCATATTCTTTATTTGTTATCACCACAGTTTACAAAATTAATTAAATATCATTTTTTATCAAACATTAGTATAAAAGTTTACCTTGCCTCGACTCGAATTATGCTCGTGCCGGCGAGTAATGTCCAGGTCAATTGAAGTTTATTTTGAAAAAGCTCCGCAAAATGATGAAAAATATTCGTAATGGAACAAATACGGTCGTTCCTTCACAGTCATGACGTTGCGCCATCCACATAAATGCCGATGCAAGTCATGGACGCGAATCGGGGATGCTTTTAATGGACTTTTCTACTTAGAGGCCAATGAAATGCAACCGACATTTCCTTTTTTTCGTAAAGCCGTATCCTTCGCTTAAACATTAGGTTGAGATAGAAAAAAATGCAAAAAAGGAGAGAGAGAGAGAGAGAGAGAGAGAGAGAGTGCGCGCGCGCGCGCTTGTGAGGATGAAATTATGTATTTTTACATATTTGTACGAGTATGTACAAAAAAAATACATTTATAATATTATCTCAAATACATTGTATATAAAAAAATTTATTGTTTATATTTTTAAGAAATTATTTGAGAAATAATTTTGAAGGAATAAAAGACATATTTGAAAATACACTGAAATCAGATAAGACGACAAATTAAAACAGTTACATATAATCTTGCAATCGATCGATCAGATTGTCGACGTAGTTATAATTGAACTTTACGACGCATGTTACTTTCACGCGATATGATATATGATATACGTAGTTCAGTATTTATTAGATACTTTGCATATGAATGAATTATAAAAATTTATAACAAGCAAAATCTAAGATGTGAAATACGATATCGCATTTTTCTGCTTTTGAGGTTGCATCGTGTTTCATTTTTGTGCTAGTTCTCAATTACATTCGGCATAGTGTAAAATTTTTACGTGTTATCGTATCGAAACGTTTTATTTTTGAAAGGAAGAATAAGAGAGAGAGAGAGAGAGAGAGAGAGAGAAACAGAGCGCAGAAAAATTGCGGAACTACGGCAGACGATTTCGAACCAATTAATACTGCTACGATCTCGGGAGGAAGTTAATTGAGACGAATGATACGATGAAAAGAATTGAAGTTCACTGTGAACCACTTCGGACCAGGCGGATCGATGAAACGCATTAAAAAGATTTAGATTACGGATGGATAATGGTTCAAAACTCCGACGCCGTCGCGTCGAGCAACTTTCGAGCATGAGATAAATTTCAAGACGAAAGGAGAGTTTTTAAAAAATTAAAGACGTAACTAAGCGACGGCATAAGAGCACTTCTCAGAGAGTCTATTGTCTTCGAGCAATGTGCTGCACTGCTGCGACTGATGATTTTCGTTAACTATTACAATGACAAAGAAGAATATATTCCATGATTTATTAACCTATTCCTGTGGAATATCTCATATAACCAGTCATTTATACTTTTTGGAAAGAAAATTTTATTAAAAAAGAAATAACTATGTTTAATGTGAAATGCTAGAAAAATTAAAATTCTTTTTGAAAATGTCACACAAGTTTATCGTATATTTAAAATGACAAAAATATTACAATATTAGTGCTGTAAAAATCTTAAAAGTGTGAACATACATTAAAAACAAAGAGATTTTTTATGTTTTTTTTTTACTTTTAGCTATAACGGGGACGATGTCTCGGACAACGCAGTTTATGCGAAATATTCTAGACACCGATAAGACATAAATTTTATTCTCACATACTTACAGTTACTTTGACGTAGAAATAATATGCACGTGAATATCCATCCAATACTAACGCTCTATGAGCAAATGGTAGAACATGATACCAATCCATTAGTAATGCTGTCCGATAAAAGTATCTGACATAGCTACTAGATTTTCTAGCCTTCTTCCTTCACCATTACTCGATATGCATAAAACAGAATAGAACATCTTCCAGAATTTCTTGGGACATACTGAGCAGAAAAATTTTCGTACTACATGTTACATACAATCCGTGTTTGTATGAGCCATTAATCTACAATGACTTTTGTTATAACCTTCTTGTAAATTTGAAAACGAATTTACAGCTTGCGATAGCCCGTTGCCCTTTTCAACTCTAGACACGCGTATCTCGATAAAACACACACACACACACACATAAAAATTCTATATTCCTTTCGAATGAGATGGCTTACGAAGCTGTTTTGTAAGAAAGAACCCTTCCGCAAAATTTCTTTTATACAACAAGATGTAAGAAAAAAAATCATTTATTTAAGAAAAACATATTATAAAAGGATATTTAAAAACATATTCTAAACTATACAAATATCGAAGTTATTAAATTTAAGTAAGATTTCATGGAAGCTTAAATTTATTTAGCATAATTTATTCACCAAAAATGAAGAAGATCTGTTTTAATTAGCGGGACAGAAAATATATAATATTATATAATAAATAAATAAAATTAAACCAGAGAAAAATATTATCAATTCTATATCTTTAACTCCAATACAATTTTTAGGAGAAAAACTATATATTTTATTTTATATACTTTCAGCAATAAACCTTTTTGGGGATTTTTAAAGAGAAATACTACATGCGCATTTACAAATGTGCCGATCGTTACTATGCATATTGAGTTCCACGAAAATACATACTTTGCGAGTTTACGAATTCTGACGAAACCACAGTAATAAGCGCCAAGGCAATCGGGCAACGTTACAAGAACTAAAGTGCGAACAGACTTGCTTCGCCGCATTATTGGAAAAATTGCATGATACTTTGGCCAGCAATCCTAAGTCCATTTGTACCCTTGTGAAACGTCGTGTTAGGTCGAGACGTAAACAAGTACGACAAATGATGTGCCACTATCATGTCCTCTGGGAAATATATATTATCAGATAGTCGAATTTGTCGTATAATTTTTCCCAAGTGAAAATATATCCCTTGATGCTTAATACATGAAAAATTTATATTACGTGGAAATATTCAGTATTCCGTAGGAAAAATGAATTACGAATGCCTGACGTTACGTTTCTAAATCTTAGTCAGTGTAGCGATAGTAAATCAGATAATCTACTGTGATTTAAACAAACACAAAATGCACTAACTTGCCAGAGTAATCTCTTGATGGATTTACCCTTCCTTTATGATCGTGGCCGCAACGAGCGAGCTACAACGTTGTTTGAACTTTGAACTTCGGAACGTTTTACCCGAAAATAAATCAAATTAATGAGTAAAACTGTCATCTTATGTAAACGTTATTTCATTACAAAATGTGAATAAACGATTAATATTTGAAGTATTAGAAAAAGTAAAAATATGAATAATTTATGCGTAAAATAAAATATTAATAATTCTACATTAATCTAATAAATAAATGAAACATATTTTATTTGAAATTTTTTTTGTTGCTTACAACTTGTATCAAGTGTATGTATGTGTGTGTTTAACCAAGCAACACCGTACTACGATCTTATAAAAGAAAAGATTTCTCTCTTCTCTCAGCGCTGAATATTACATTGTCTTAGGGGTTGTAAGATATTTTATATTAACTTTCTATTCACCTTACAACTATACATATTTCCTTCGAAGGAAAATTTATTCTATAGTATATGTTCTGTATCTTAAAAGATCTGATAGTTAAAAAAAATATTTAATCTATGAAAATATCATTTATGAAAAATACTTAGAAATTAACGAAAACTATTACGAAAGATTAAATTGTTAAAAAATTATACCGAAAATTACAGTTTACTAGTAGGTTGCGTTTGATTTTCTTTCAAAACCGAAAATTCAAACATTCTAAGGAAATGAATCGATCGAAGACATGTAATTTCTTAATTGCAATTAAAAGAGACCCAAAGGAACCACATTTATAACGCCCACACAATATCGCCGAGCGAAAGGCCAGACGGTGTTAACCCTTTCCTCACGAAGAAGGTAATCGTTATTTCATAGTTCTAACGATCGTGTTTTGATATGAGTAATCTATTGCTTGATCGAGAGAGAGAGAGAGAGAGAGAGAGGTGCATAAGTGATACAATATTCCAATAGTAACGACAATATTATTATGATATCGCGTTCGCAGTAATTTTATCGATGTGCGTAACATTGAATACACATAGACATTTAACGTTTGGATGCGATAGTATCATGAATATCATGTGCAAATCGAAATCTACTTCAAGCTGAGTTGTGTATTTAAAATTTTTTAATGACGGTAAATTCCCCTTTTTAAAAAATCTTGTAAAATATGACGTCTTCGAAAGCATCATGAAATAGTCTTCAAAGATTTGAAACTAATTGTAAATGTTGTGTCACATTATCAAGTTGTTGTTCCTTTTTCCGATGAAGTGAACTGAAATGTTTACGAACCGTCGAAATCAGATCAAGAATTTACGCGGCTTAAAGAAACCAAGCCGAATATTATGTCACATTATTTCATACAATATCATATTTATTAGTAATATAATAATTACGATAACTTAGAAATGTCTAAAATGAATATAAAATAGATTTGTAAGTTAAAGATAAACTTTATGTGGAACCGTAGTCTTAAGGTGCTAAGTCTGATTGTCATATCATATCCTAATCTCGTCCTCATCATGCGCTGAGAGAAAATGTACGCGAGTCTTATCAGTCGATTGTTAAGAAAAATGGCAAGCTCTACCTCTTCAGAAAACGATTACGCGCGTAGTGATCGTGTCTGATGGTCGGCAGCAAGTAAGGTCAGGCCGACCTTACTTAATCTTGATTCGCACGCAAGTAACTCTCGCGACTGAAGTTAGATCGGGTCAAGGTGCAACCAATATACTTGCATGCGCTTACAGTTGGTCTTAACATACAACAGCTGAGTTTTTGCATTGCGCTGGACAGGCCCACCGCTCGCGCGTCTGTGGCTTTCAAGTACTCAAGTATCTTTACGATTCAGTATCAAGATGGACTTGACATGGTAGTAACATAGTTTGTGATATGATATGACCTCTGCGAATGAATTATTCCATATTGACGTATGTTGTTGCGCGAAATCAAATTTTTATATACATAATTGAGGAAAATATTTTAACCATAAATGAAAAATTTTATAAATAAAAATTTTTGAACTACTTACATACAACTATTAATATTGATGGTTTCATTCATCTCGGATGAAAATAATTTGCCTTATGATTTCATTTGTGAGCGTGCATACCATAGTGATAAGCGATGCTCGCGTGCCAAGATGAAACACAAATCTGGCGTGTTTGGATCATAATCCGTAACATGTGTCTCACGATATTTTCATCAATTATGTATATAAAAATTTCATTTCGCGCAACAACATACGTCAATATCGAATAATTCATTCGCAGAGGTATCATAAACTATGTTACTACCATGTCAAGTCCATCTTGATACTGAATCGTAAAGACATTACAAGGAAAAGATTAAAAAGATAGACCTTTCAATGTAATTTAATCAGATGTAATCAGCTTTTATATAAAAAGAAACGAATTTGCAACATAAAAATAAGTCAATTAAAAACGTTCAATAGTGTCAATTAACTGGCATCGTAATAAAACTGTTTATTCAAGAAAATTTGAATATGTATTGATATTACTACACTTTGTGTCATCAAGTACATACTTGTACGCATATATCGCCTCGTTCACCAGATTGATAATAATATTATTTATTGATAAATATGAAAAATAAATTTTTCCTGATATTTTTAATTCTGGTCTCCCATGCTAATCGACATCGCCTAATTGTAGTCGACAAATCGACCTTTCTTTTTCATGCAAGGATTTTCTAAAAAATCATTATGTTTCAAAGACACGAAAAGTAATTTTGTTGGTAACGTTTAAATGGCTTGTTATCGTGTCCTTTTGCAAACGCAATGCGTCATAATTATATTTTCTATTAGCATAATGCAGGTTTTGTAAAACATTATGTTATTATTATTATGTTTATACATATGTATAAAAACATAATATTTTACAAATTATATATATATATATATATATGTATATATGTATATATACATAAGCGATATGATTGCATAAAGTGCTGCGGTAATACGCGAAACGCATAATTTATTCTATTTCCAGAATACACTTAATGTAATATCATATAAATACGGAAAGATTTTTAAATAGGAAGTTGTACTTAAGAGACCATTCTGCATTCTCAGAGCATAGCCATAGTACACTACATTAAATATAAATTATTTTTTAATTATTAAGTTGGTTATACTACTAGATAAAGTCAAGTGCTGAAAGTTGCAATAGAGAAAATTGCGTATAATAATAATAATAATAATAATAATAAAAGCAATATTTAACATTAAAGCGGATACATTACTGGTATGAAATATATAACATCGTATATGATGTATGTTGCTTAATTTGGAGAGTAACTATACATGTTCTTTGCATGAATTATTGTGCCCGAAACTTGGGAACAGAGAAAAGGGATGATATATATTACTGTGGCGGTGAATTATACATATTTGATGAGTATTAAGTTCTCCGCGAAATTATGAAATTAACTGTTCATTTTTGTCAGATTATCTGTCATTAAGTACATATTATATGTACACGACGTATATATGAATAAATGAATTTCTCACGTAATAATCTTTTATCGCTTACGTTAAATTGCTTTATGTAATTGCTCCATATTATAATAATCTAAGCAAAATACTAATTTGCCTATGATCACTTTTCAAAGTTTTCCTAAAGAAAAAATATTTACTTAATATCATCTGCAAAAGATAATCGCGATAGACATATAAAAGTTTCTATTTAAAGTATATATTACATTTTTCTTTCATTTTAATATTTTCCAACAAACAAAATATGTGTAAACTTATATCATTTTTTACTATTTTCTCCATTTTTATCAATGGTTTACATTTAAAAAATAAAATACGCGAGGTCTCACAAAGACTTATCATATAAAACAATTATAAAAAAATACTCATTTTTCACGATCAACAATTTCAATGCGATGCTTCCATTTCCTTTAAATTCTTTAAACTTATTAAGCTACGTCCGCCATCGTGATATAATTTTTCTTCACGCAAAACGGAAAAGCTCAAAAATAAAATGGTTTTAAAATCATTGTGAATCGAGGCGAAGTCGAAGTCGAAGTCACATAGCGGAGCTGCGCGGCATCGTAACGCTACCACTTCTTTTTATACCCAACGCGTTATTGCGACGACGACGGAGCCACACATCTGCGGATTGTAGGAATCGAGATGGCATCCCAATTCGAGCGCAGCTTTTCTCTGCAAAACGCTTGCTCGATTTAATATATCGTGACCATAAAGAGGGTATGGAAACCCGCGTAGTAATGCGTCGACAGAGTAAAATAAATGTGCGGGATAGAATTTGCCAAAAACCGTAATCGCTCTATACAAAAAGACTCACCAGGTCGAAAGAAATTATATTATAATATTAAGAAATATATTACTAATATTTTCAAATTGTTCATAACTAGTGTGAGTCGAGTCCTTTTCTTACAATTAGTATTCACTGGTACATATATAACATAGGATTTATTGAATAAATAGTTCTTTGAATTTTCACGTTTCATCAACACAGATTACAAAATGCAAGCTGTGATTTATTTTTATTCACAATCTAGATGCGTCTATGACATTGCATCTGTGTGACGGAAATTGTGGTTAATCTATTTGTATGAAGAAAGAAAGAGAAGAAATATTGTAGTATGACAAAAGAAAGACATTTTTGTGCTATACGCAGAAAATTATAATCTACTGTTTTTCAGCTATATCTTCGAAAGTGCAAATTTGAGATTTTTTCCAAAGCGACCGTGAGAAAAAAACCGGTCGCAACAACACACTTATTCTCTTGTGATCTTATTTTGTAATTTAAAAAGATCTCATTAGAATTACGAAGAATTCGATATAATTAGTGATTTATTTATTTATCTATTTATATAAAATTATTTTTGAAGTTTAAAGATAAATTAAACTTATAAATTAATTTTTTGATTTTTCTAAAAAAATGGATGAAATTGTTACATTATGAACTATTTTTAATTGTAATTTTTAGATTAAAAAGATTATAAGTATTACGGATGTTTCAGCGCGTTTCGTGCCGCAGTCGGCTCGATTTCGATCGAGTCGAGTATATATCGTAAACTTCTAAATTCGTCGCTTTTCATGGTACAGGGATTTTCGTCGCACGCGATGTCGTCCCCTCGCAAAGACTTTTCCCGAAGGCGGCTTCTCGCGCTTTATCGGAGACGGCACGCAGTATATCCCCTGTCCCGCTGTCGTAAAGCTGCAACGATTACGAATGATTTATCGCTGGGACGCGCGGACTATCGCGTGTTGTCGTTCGCTTCGTTCTTCTTAATGTGCGTCGGGACGCGAATTCTCGTCAATGTCGACCGCAGTCAAGGCTACCTCGAGAAGCACGTCGAAACCCTGGCACGACGGAAACTTGTACGGATCGTAGAAAGTTGATAAGATGTGATCGACGAAATCACGCGTTCGCATAGATCTGTGTGCTCGATTGTAACGTGATACAGTCACAGGTCGCTACAATTAAGTTGTCGCAACTAATGTAATTACTAATGTAATTACACACATCACTGATTGCAAACGTGAATAAGCGTTTCAGCGCTCTATTCTCTCAGGGTTATTGCAACCTAGGAAAATTTTCTCTTCTAACACAAGTTCTAAATACCTATTACCTATTGTAACTACTACCATTGTATAACGTGAACGTCGTATTTTCAAGAGGCATTTTTTTATCCTTGTTACAGTCATTAGGTTTTCTTTCAAATGTAGAATATGTTTAGAAACTAGTGATAAATATCTTCACAAAATATAATTTGTAATATAGTCTTTAATTAAGAATTGGAAAAAACGATTGAACACGCGGACAGATAAACTTTCCTCGTACAAATCTTTGTTGTTTAGAAGAATTTTGAAAATATACTCGTAGTAAAAATTGCGTATTAATATTGATTAAATAAATACGAATATCTTTCACAATTATTTATCCTTAAATTCGGACCACGTGCCCAACTGTTTCAATAATAAATCCGATCGTGATCCTCTGCAGTTTTAGAGTTTTAGGGTCGAGTCTGGTAATACGACGAATGCATATTTCAACGTGTAGTTGCCATATTTTATCCCAGTAATGCTGTACGCGACAAAGTTTGTACAATACTATTTTATGTCTTAGAGTTCTTTCTTCTCTCTAAACTGTTTATATATTTGTCTTCGTCATATATAAATAATTACTGGTAGAAGCTAAATTTATAATTATCAATTGTTTAAAATATTTTATCTTATAAACGTATTAAGATTCCTTTGGAACATTTACGATACAACAGAGCACTGTGTACATTTCGTAAAAAATTGTGCGTAGGATATTGATTTTAGAAGGCATTGAAGTTTAGGACGTTTTTAAGGGATGAGTACTTTCTTTTTTTTATTAGATAAGATTGGCGTGAGATACTGAAAATTTCATGGGGGAGGGCGTTCTGGACCGATTTTACGACACAGCTACAGCAGTGGTGTTATGTATGCGTCCATCGTCTATTTCGAGGTTTCACACACTATTGCAACGAGTTCAAGGAAAAAGTACAGGGGAACGATCTCAATTTATGTTCGCTGCGGAGATACTGCGGTATCGCGTGTTGAAAAAACATGATAATGTCGATGAAAGGATAGTTTACAAATTGAATTTGGGAGTTTGTAGTTTCTCAACATCATAGTTGTATACAAAAATGTGCACACGAAGACTAATTGCAAGCTTTCGTTTATACATTATATCATGTAGAAATTTGAAATATTTAGCGTTAAATTGTACGATGAGAATAAAAACTTAAGTATCACGGAAAGATTTTGGGCATGAAGAGAAATAGAATTTAAATATTTTTTTACCATATTTTTTTCTTATTAATTAGTCTCAATATTTTTTGGGGTAATTTGATTTAGTCTAAAACACAGAAGAATATAAATTTTTGTAATATAAAAGATAGGTATGCAAAAAAATTATTATTTATAAGATTATAATGTATCATTTATTGGTTAGGTATATTTGTATGAGTTATCCTTTTTCTCAACGATCGCTATTCAGTAGAATTTGTATAATGTGAATTTTTGGGAAAAAAACTTGATGGCTACTATAGTTCTTTTAAAACCTCATGGAGGTTTTTTGCTATTTATAATATTTGATCAATATTATGCTCGTATTTAAACTCTTTCTCATCAAACATCGCTTTTGCCATCAGTTTTACCCGTTTTCATTCATCCCCTGACTATTATTCGCGGTTCTAGAATCGAAAATAGTACAAGATCCATAGAAGAAAAATTTATGTCAAGTTGGAGGATGATCGCCTCGACGATTTCAATAGAGTGACGACATCTTCATACTATTGTCTATCTTCTCTCTTTTTTCGCTTATAGCTTTCTGTGAGAAGAGTTTTGTATTTAAAAATGAACATTACGTTTTACAGATGTATATTTAAATAATTTACATCAAGAGAAAAATCCTACAAGATTTCTAAAATAGTACATCATAAACAATAATCGAATATAAACGCATTGCAACGCAAATGAACGATATGTATTAAAATATTATTTTATTATATTTCGGTAAATAAAGTTATAGTGAAACAAATTTTTAAAAAATCAATTTATCATTGATTCTAATCTTTTTATTTGATTTTATTGTAAGTATTAATTGAATATCAAACTGTGGCCATAGTTCAAACATGAAAAGTCAATATATGTATTACGTAAAAATAATGATTATCTTGTAAAATCTTGTAAAAGTTACTTTTGTAACTACGAATAATTTGTAGAATTTTATATATTGCATAATATTGTTACAAATGCATGTAATATTAAAGGCTGGAAAAACTTTTAAATGCGGTCGAAGAATATATCTCAGTGAAGATAAAAGTGAAGCCAGATAATTATACACATATGTCGCTGCAAGCACCATCGCTTTTCATGTACGCTGACAGCGTTCAAATTAATTGTAGACATTTTTAGCGTTGCAGCGCTGTAATTTTTAAATATCTGCAAAACGAAATGTTCACTCTAGCAAATTTTTGCAAGCCCACACAATTGGTCACTCCCAATTATCTTGGTATACACTTTGCGACATATATTCTCATAAAATTATTTCTACTTTGTATCATTGCCTCATCTTTACTATTTTATAAATATAAGAGCTTACATTTTAATATCGTTATTAAATTTTAAATAAAATTACGTACACATAAGTCCTGAAATAGATGATTGAAAAACGTTACCTAGTCAGAAGAAATTGTACGCGATGCCGTTAGCTTCATCTATTATTGAACAGCTTTTACTGTGCGCGACGTCAAGAGCTTTCATACAGAAAAAGAAACTTGGATAAATAAGATTATCTTTTTATATTAAAGTCAGAAATAGACAGATCACTAAAGCAATAATATCCAACTTTATTTGTACGGTTTTTTTGGTCGCAGTTTTACTATATTTCAAGGAAGTGTAAAAATAATTATAATGAATTTTAATTTCATTTCTATATAGAAACTAAGGAAATTTATTTATGTAATGCATGCAATATTGTCTGCATGGAAAGTACAGTAAAAATGTTTGGCTCTCTTCGGAAGGAAAAGAAACTGGCTAGGTAGTAGTCCTATTATTTATGTTATTCCACGTTGTCGGGTAACACTAAACGTAAAGTTATTGCGAACCGAGTTTTGCGAATTTACGTTCGTGTCAATTATTCACCCGAGTAGCCTAGGTTCGACGTCGCGCAAGATAGATTCTGTTCTCGTTTCGAATATTCTCGATGCAAATTTAAGCTCTCCCTTGCTGTTTCCATCCGCACACACAGATCTACACATAGGTAAGTAAGGAACAGTGCGGTCTAAGTTCCTCTCACCTAGATTTTCGATACGCGTCTTCCGCTTCGATTTTCTTCGCATTTTACAATTTTTCTCCATTTTTAATCCATTTTCAGATATTATCTCAAGAAACTTTTCCTATTCTAGCATTACAAAATTTTAGAACGTTTCTATGTTGAAGAAATTTCAATGCAGTAGAATCATTAACGATTTTATGTGTAACCAACAAAGCCGCTCTTCTCTAATCCCATTTAGACTTTTAGAAGAAATGTTAATTCTACAATTTCAACATCAAAAAATAATTTCACATAATTTGTATTCTCTTAATGCATATAAAAACCAAGTGCTTAAAATGAAAATACATATTGCTACATTAGAAAATCTTTGAAAGTTACCGTGGCACAAATAATTCGTAATTATTTCTCACGAGCAACGAGATTTCAACGTTGATCATATTATTCACAAAGAATGGTACATTATATCGCAAAGTGCTATTATGAAGTTTTTCTTTGTAAAAATTTCTTTGTAAAAACAAAAACAATTCACGGTCTACAAATGAAAACGATTGGCGAGTACAATGTATACAGAGGCGATGCGTGCAATTTCATTTACTGCGAATATCCGTTGGTTTGACCCAATGACCTAGCAGCGTCGAAATGCAGCGGAAGTAACGCTGTAGCAAATCACCTCCGGCATTCTTGCCAACTTGTTTTAGTCAAATTACTGCCAATATGCTATTGACTTATCAAGATTACATACATAGTTTTATGATTTTCATAAAGTTCAGTGTTTTTTTCAACATAAATGGTCACGTTATAAACATTTTATCTTCATATACAATGATATTTTGACGAATGAAAATTTATCTTCATTCATCAAAATATCATTGTATAAGTAAATTCTATACCCAACATTCGCGATTTTTCGCAGTTAGTAAGATTTTTACGATAATTAATAAAAATTCATCATACATGTAGCAGACGTATCTCGGACAATCTAAAAATGTGAAATATAATCTGCCAATGTTCAAATTTTTTTAAAGCAAATGTATATATTCTGTCGGCTATTCTGTTAGTTATTACTTTAAATGAAAAAGAATGAGCATATTAATTTACTTAATTGGGAGAAGAGATAAATTCTCAGTGAGAATGAGATTAAATCTTTCTAAGAGTGAGGGAAGATTAATATTTTCCGTTTTAAATTTACAGAGAATGAGTGTAGAAACGTGTTAATTTCTCCCCGCGATATAATTGAGAAGGGTTGAAAAAATCACTCTCTCTCTCTCTCTCTCTCTCTTGGTTATTTGACTAATAATTAAAAGAAAGTATATACTAAAAGTGTTGAAATTATCTTTCAGTCCTTTTCAGTATCATTACTTTTAATAAAGTTTTGGAGAAATTCGATACGCTGGACAAGTGCCCAATTTGTAGGATAACATTATAGTAAGGCAATTAATAATGCGTCTACTCATAATAAGTTATAATCTGTGTTAACTTGCAATTGCCGTAGAATTATTAATACGTAGTAATATTTAGTGGATTTTTCATTCATCAAAAAAGGAAGGGCTTTGGGGCAATCTGTATCGCGACGTACATAAGTGTGACTGTCACACTTCCTTATCACCTTCATTTCGTCGCTACAAAATTTGCACAGCTACGAGAATAATGCACGAATTAATCAGAAACGATACCGCTTGCAGAAGTGATAATAATGTTGAATATGCACGCTACATATTTGTACAATAACAAATATAGGCGCGAAAATTTTAAAACATTGTAAACGCCGTAAACAAAGAAATGTATATAACAATTATGAATAGATAAGAAAGTAAAATAAGAATGAGAATAAAATTTATTTGTGTACTGCAAAAAGTATGAAACTATAATAAAAATATAATTGTTTTTATATTTGAATCCTTAAATATTTCCTGCCTATAGATGAGAATAGTGGCATTAAGAGTCTGATAAAGAGTTGAATAACTCTTGCTATTCATTTACACGTTAAAAATTAATTCATCACGACTATATTGAATAACACGTACGTTAATGAAATTTACGGCTCTGATTACGGTTCACGTCTAGAAATTTTTTACGAACGATCACGAGGATTGACCCTGGACATTCTGTACGTCGCCGCGTCGACAAGGATTGTCAATACTTGGATTGACAATAAATATCGATCATCCTAGGACGCCGCGCCGTTAGAGTCTCGAGGGCCGTCGACTCGTGGCAGCTGCTTTATACCCCTTTCATTCTTGTCGTTCGCGCGCTTCAACCTACTCCTCTCTCTCTCTCTCTCTCTCTCTCACCCTTTCCTTCGCTTTCACCTCTCACCGTCTTTTCATTCTCCGGTTTCTCTCGTGCTCGAGGCAGCTCTTTCTAAAAATAGACGCGCATCGAATAACGAGCTGGGGGTGGCGGCGGCTAAGGTTGAAGTTTGCATTGTGAACGCGTATAACGGTGTATATGACTGCTACCCCTCGTGCGCGCCTTCTCCCTACTCTGGATGTAACCGTAGATTTGACCCAATGACCCAGCGGACGAGCCCGAAAAGCCGCGGAAACGCCCGAATGGATTTCATCCTCGACCCCGGCTCACCACCATGTCCTCACCCTTTGTCTCTCTCTCTCTCTCTCTCTCTCTCTCTCTCTCTCTCTCTCTCTCTCTTTTCGGAATCACCTCCGCTCCCTCATATTAAATCCCTTTATTCCGGATTCCTACCCGGATAGTACTTTCCCTCACTAATGCTGATTGACTATGCACGCAGGTATAAATATTTCGTTGTGATAAATACCTGTCGCGCGTGCGAGCATCTAATGATACGAGCATTGTGATACGCGAGCCTGTAATGCGGCATCGACACGCGATACCACGTTATTTCGGCGATATCGCACAATGATTAATCTTTGCAGTTGTTTTCGGGATAATCAGACTAAGCGTGCTGTCGCGACGATATAATGTATCACGAAATTATACGCGGAAGCCGCGTTATGTGAACGCGCCACCACGCTCGCATACCGGAGTCCTCCAAGTCCTCCTACGAATTCTCAGGATATCTTCGATGCAATTAGGTGAATCCGTATAACAAGACTAGCGGCATTAAATGGTCCTAATAAATCGAGATAAACATTCGTACATCTCAATTATTTAAGAATGTGTGTGTATGTGTGTATGTGCAATATATTCATAATCATATACATATATAAAATGTGTTGTATTTTCATTCATCAAATTTGAGAAAGATAAATTGTAAAATAAATTTTATGTTAATTCTTTTCAATAGAATGCTTTTTTAATGAGTTGTATTTAACAACAATAATTAAACATAATTCTCTTTAATTTTCAATATTAAATTTATTATAGCCATCAAAGAGAACACAAATTATATTTGTGATGTAATTCAATCTTGACTTTTTCTTCTTTTCTTTGTCAATCAACAAAACTAAGTTAAGTAGAAAAATTGAAAAATCAGTGCACATACACTTCGATTCATTCAATATATATATATATATATATATATATATATCCACATACATCAAGTTTGAATGTGATGTTTTGCAATATGAGTATAAGAAAGCGCTATAGGTATGAGAGAAAGAAAGAGACATGTAAGATACATACATGGGAGATATACTTGCCACGACAGCCTATCTCGTCTCTTTACTCTCGGCACTTTTCCAAGCAACGATAAGCAAGAAAGTATTAAGAATCTCCCAGTTGTGCATACAGATAAAATATTTGAACCGAATAATATAAATTTCACCATTGCATTCGCATCGCTTAATGACATGCGATGCTTAAATGAGCAATTGAATTAATTTGTCATTCTATGCATTTCAGGATGAAATGCACAGAATACATACATACCAAATTTTTCATTGCTTTATCATATATAATTGTTGTATTCAAATAATGATAAAAGTTGCATAATCTCAATTGTTACGTAATTTAAAATTTATTTAAAAAAATAACAGATGCCATCTGATAAAGCATTTGGAATGTGTGTATTACTCATCTCACAGATAGAGATATATTGTGTAAAAACAGAACGTTCTAGGAAACACATTCGTGTCGATATCCACTTTAGACATTTGTACGTTTTGTTACATTTTATTCACTTTATTCTAGGCATACCATATTTTCTCGGCAGTTATCCTGCATGGCATTCTCCAGATATAATTTTCTCTCAAGAATAAAAACTTCTTTCGTACTTAAGTAAACGATGATAAAGTCAGAAAAAGTGCATCATACAAATAAAATTATCCATTGATTTTGTTTTAATACTAAACATTTTTTAAATAAATTCTACACACACATATGACATCTTCCTTTATGTATCAAACAGAAAGTGTATTGTAAATTGTTGTATGTTTCCGTTACGACAATATTTTTTCAACTAAAGAAAGTTATAGCATACTGTGTAGCACAATTAAATACTTTTCGCGGAAATGTCACGAACTTTATAAATTTATAATTCCGATGGTTAAAAACGAGATATGGTTAATCATTCAGCGTACATCTCGGCAATGCTTCCATGATTGCATAATTCCCTTGCCTTATCGTGCTCAATTTAGAAACAATGGAAATTTTAATTAATGACAGTATGCGACATTTGATCGGATTATTACGGCTTTATGTTGGAATCTACGTTTCACGAATATTTTTTTAAATATTCTTTAATATATATTCAAATGATATTACGTAATTGTGCTTAAAAAAAATAGCTTCATAATTTAGTGAAACCAAAAAATCGTTTCATAAAAAAGAGGCCAATAACAAAAGTATTACTTTTTTTTATAAAATAAATTATAATGAAATATTTAACTATATGCAATTTGAATACATATTTTATTATACTATAGAAATTGAATATAATTTTTAAATAATGGACTATGTAATTACTGCAACTAATCAAATGTGTTATATACCGTTCCTGTCAAACGCATTAAAATTTTATAAAAACATTTTACGTATAAAATTAATTTTATTTCGTCATATAGAATTCAATTGTATTAGTTTTATTATTAATTCTATTCTTTGAAATGCCTAATAAATAATAATTAATTAATGTAATAAATATAATAAATTAAAGAGTGTACAAATTTTTATCATTAAAATAAAGGAAATATTATTTGAAAAAGTGGGTACTGCATTGATTGGCAAACTTTTAACTTTCCTTTTTAATGAACTTTGCTAAAACACAGAAAATCCCTGTTTTCACAATGAGAAAGACAATCTCGTGTTCGAATTAACAAAGTTCTATGATATTACTCTGATTTTAATGGCTTTCAAAAAGTTTAAATAATCATTCTTATCGAGCAATAGCAAATTTGTTAATCTTGTAGAAACCGTACATTTCGAACAATTTCGAAAATTCTTTATATACGTACTTGTATAAATTATATTTGTATCATAAAATGATTAAAAATACAATAAATTAGATCAGTTTTACGTTGGAAGATCAGCGATAATTAGCACTTTCTTTAAACTGCAGATTTTATTTTATAAATTCAGAGAGAGTCAACTTTTCGTGCCTGTCCGCTGCCTTATATCTCATAAAAAAGTTTCTCTACAGTTACTGTTTATAATGTAACAAGTAATATCCTTCTTTCCTCAATAACATGTCAAACTTCTATATTAGTTTTATAATAAAAGTCTCGCATGTAAATTTTCGTCAGAGTGAACGGGGAGGTTTACAAGTTAAATGGACCTGTTATTTCGCTATTTAGTGAGACTACATAAATGAGGTACGTAAAGTGGTACCATATTTCCACACATTCTATGTTTCTTTATTAACTTCTACAAAAAAATGCACACATAATTTTATTAAAACTATGTAGATATTTCCAATTATATTAACGCTTTTTTAAAAATATAAAATTTAAGTTAGTATTACAAAGTGTTCCTAAACTGACGATAAATAGTTTAATAACAAATTCTTTGTAACATTGCTATAAAAACAGCTGAAAATGTTCAAAAGTTCAAATCACTTCCAAAGCATGCAAAGTCTATATATCGTAATCTAATCTCTTCTATCCTCTGCTTTATTTATCGTGAAGTATATGTTATCAAGCTGCTCGGAAGATTTCGCCACTATCTACGTATCCTTGGCACAACAATCCTTCTCATTTCTCGTTTCTTTATCTAATATCCGGACGAATAGAACGAAATACTTGCAACATTTGCATTTTTGCAAATACTAATGATTATAAATTCGCTGTGCTTTCGCAAGACTTATGTATCTATAGAAGAGCGTGCACTTTGATAAATGAGTTATTTGCATGCTATATTAAATTCTATCTTGCGATCTTGGAAAATATTAAGAATTCATTCATATAATTGCTATTTTCATTTTTAGGTATCATTTGGACTAGCCGTAAAATTTTGTCCTAAATTCTCTTACGTTTGCTGTGTAAGCAACATTTAACAAGTGATTTTTCTCGATCACAATTCAAATGTTTCGATGTATACACATATGTATAACTACATGACAAAAAGAAAAACATTAAACGCTATTACATATCGAATAACTATTATTAAGCTTATTATTATTTTTATTTGCATTATTCAGAAGCCAAACTGTCGGATTCCCTGTGTACGTATTATTATAGTTGCGGAAGATTTGGAATGCAGTATAACATTCATATAAATTTCTTTCGTCTCGCATTATTGTAATATTTGTATTTTTAATAAAAAAGAAATGTGCTGCAAAAAATCCGTTAATTCCCGATTATCTTTTTCCGCTACAGGGTACTATGATATAGGAGACATACGAGATATGATAATTCACAAGCGTCGTCATTCATTTTAATAACTATATTTTTTGTTTATATCTTTTGTTTGATACAATGCGCTCTTATTTATTTCATAAAAATCTTACATTACTGTGGAATAAAATGGCATTCTATATTACTTTAGTAAGATTCTCTGCGGTTTTCATGAAAATTTTATGCTGCAGTACCCAAATAAAATAGCGTGCCTGTATTTATGAATCTGATCTGTTTGTTATTGTACTGTATTGATAATTCTTTCTCTCAATCACTTATTATGAAGGAACAGAATACACCTACATTTATGTATGCTAATCTATGCATCGAAATTGTACGGGGAAAGATGATCTTTTTCGCAGCAGAAAGGAAAGCAGTGATATAAATTTTGTTTCATAAAACATTTTTCGGCGGTATCTGATATTTGTGGGCGCCGGAATCCCGCGGGCTCTCCTTCGAGCGAAATAGGATAATATTAATCGTGCAAAGTATCGCGCGCACGACATGATACGATACGCTCACGCTGGCCCTGAGAGAAATGTGTTTTCAAGGCCAAAGAATAAAAAAACAGGTTGGCAAGTTATATCTTGGAATCGATGTTCGCGCGGGGGGTAAGCTCATGAACTAAAAGAAGTTATACTAGGTCAAGCATAAAACCGCAATTCAAACTCTAACATTGATTGTTTTAACATTCGGAGCGTGAAGTAAAATAATTTGTGTCGCAAGTACTTTGCATAATTAATCCCGCGTTATAATAAAAATATATATTGTACGTTTCAAAGAATTGGAAATAAAAATTAATAAACATTACTTAGTAAAATTATCCAATATATTGTTATCAGTCTCATCGGTTGCTGCAATAGCATCGATGTCATTCTTACTTTTTTTTGCTAATAGTTTCATTTACATTTTTGCTATTGATTTATTACTTATAGAAAACACACTTCTAAAATATGTATGTTGGTAGAATAAAAAATTATATTCATACAAAGCATGTAGCAGATGGTTTAATTTTTTTATTGATACGCATAGATGTTTATTAAGATGTGATTAAATTAATTGTATTTAAACAAGAAATTCTGTTGTACTGATCCAGGTTCTCTCTCTCTCTCTCTCTCTCTCTCTCTCTTTCTCTAAATTGAAAATTTCAAAAACCTTTTTATCTCAGTTTGTACAAAATGTGAATTAATAGAAGTAAACTTTTTCTTTTTAATACAAGGAAAGAAGCATATTTTTGCGTCACATTGTTTAAAATTGTGTAAAACGATGATCTACGAATCAAATGTTAAAATAATAAAAAAGATTTCATATAGTAAAATTTAAAAAATTTTTTGCAATTACTATAACAGAGATTTTACATCATTTCAACAAAGATGCGTAAAATTACATATACATATACGTTTGCATCTATAATAATATTATTTCATCATTTTTATGAATGTTATACTATGTTAACAATTCTATTTTAGCGTTTTATTAATTATAATTTAAGTTTATTTATATTAAATAAATTTCTTTTATGGCATTTATCAATTATCGAATTTCACTATTAATTATTTGCCGCATTAGTATAATCATATCTATTATTAGAAATATATTCAATAGTTCTAGCTAAAACCAATATTATTATATCAATATCATCCTTTGCATTGTCCATAATATAATCGCCTCAATTTATAGATATGCAAATTTGCGGGATAGCAAAGTGCAAAAACTTGAATGCACGGAGCAGTGATTAATATAACAATGCAGCTTGATGAAAGATAATCTTTGATCTGTCACGATAGTAAATCCCCTTTATTTACAGGTAAGTGTGCGAGCGTAAAAACGGCGCCACGAACTCATGTAACTAACATATAGATAGCATATGGCACGCTTTTCTAACTTTCCCCGAGTTTCAAAGCTTCAAAGCTTGTAACAAGTAAAACACGTTAACTGAACTCAGTCGTCTGTCGCAACCATTTCTCAAGAGGCGTATCCCCAGAATATGTTTTCCCGCAACTATATTTTATCCCACCATAGATCTATAATAAGATCTTATCGGTTTTTTTTTAGCTTAATAATTTTTGCTTTCTTTCATCGCCACGAGTTTTCATATTAAAGTAAGTACATAACAGAATTACGATCGTCAAATTTTTAAAACGGAAATTTTTTAAAAATTTTTACTTTTATGATTAATGAAATGATCAAACAGAATATAATAGATCTGCTTTGAAAAGGACTGAGAAGCAATTTGGACAAATGATAGAATTATAGCGGTTGAATTACTTCACAATTGGCCATCACATCGATGTTGTATCGACATGCCATGAATATTTTATGAAAATTACAAATCCTTTGAGCACTTGGTATGGCTGGGCATAAAGAGGGATGCGATATACATATAAAGTAAAAATGTATATGTGTATACCTACATGTATATGAGATTAAAAAAAAGATCTTTTTTTTTCAAGAAAGAGAATTGAAAACATCTAATCTCATTTTCGATACACACAAAATTCGATTTCCTCCTGATACAAAAATTATTCGTGTAACAGATATCTATGATAAAAAGAAATCTTTTTTAGCAAAAATAATAGGTACATGATATTATATTATAAACATGTGTAACACGTGTATAGTAAAATATATAGCGCAGATTAATCAGAGAAAATTAGAATCAATAATGTAATAGTAAATTACGTAATCTTTAAAAAAAAAAATTTCCAATTTTGCGCTTTCAATATAAATGCTTTTAAAAAAGTACTTTTCCTATTGGATGGATCCATTTTCAATACCTACAAAAAGCTAGTTGAAAAAAAAGCTTTTCCACCGATCTAATATACAATATGCGACATACGTATTGACACATCAGTCAGCACCCTTTGCTCTATGCGGCGGCACGAAACATTTCGTACGGTGTTTATTGACAGGTAGTTGGCGTAGTTGGTTTGACTAACGGGCACGCGGTAGACGGTTCAAACCCCAGCTCGATTGTATGTTGCGAATGTGTGGGCTATTTCCCTAGTTGATGATTTTCAATCACGATAATGCATCAAAGCGATATATACGTGTGTGCGTGCACGAGCGGACCCATCATTATTCGCCAATTCCTGCATAGAGCGGCATTATCAGCCCCATTATAATTTACTTCCGAGACAGTGACGCATCGAAAATATGCACTATCGTTGTCACTAGTAATTGCTCCTACCGTTAAATGTAAAATAATAATGATTATTGCGTGGTCTACTGCGTCAGTGCCATTATACGGTATCTTTGTAACGATATAATTATAATGTTTGGTGCACGGTGTGTTTAATAGCTCTACTTTTGGCATAAAGGTATAAATCTTCTGGCTCTCTTTTTGCTTATTCTATTCAGTACAAGTTCCCGACACGTTTCTTTTTGCGTAAAATCGGCGGACATGATGGTAACCACGAAGTTACTCCATTTCTTGATCGAATAAAATCAATTGGTGACATTAAAATTTCTTTTTAAGTGCACGAGCGGACCCATCATTATTCGCCAATTCCTGCATAGAGCGGGCATTATCAGCCCTGTATAATTTACTTCCGAGACAGTGACGCATTGAAAATATGCACTATCGTTGTCACTAGTAATTGCTCCTACCGTTAAATGTAAAATAATAATGATTATTGCGTGGTCTACTGCGTCAGTGCCATTATACGGTCTCTTTGTAACGATATAATTATAATTTTTGATGCACGGTGTGTTTAATAG